>VOMN01099024.1:0-57775 GCA_014899125.1 Orchestia grillus
ACACCTCTATCTTTTATCACTTGATACCTTATCACTCTCACCCGCACGGAGAGTATGCTCATTTTTCTAGTTATTTAGAAAAACAGATGAGTACATCTCGGAAAATTACTACAGCTACTCTAATATTATTAATTTTACGAATACTGTATATCATGACTCCACGCAGCCAGAATGTTCAAATTTAAGAGATCTTGTAGCTCATTTAGTAGCTTTATTGCTCCATGGCGCACTGGCACAGTGTTATACTCGCAACTGGGAAGTTTGGGTTCGATTCTCGGCTGATATAAAAGAATTTTCACTGAACGACGGAGTGCTTCCCTTGGAGAAAAAAGCTTGAGCGTTACGTTCCTTTTGCGCACGTCAGTATTCGTAAGGCATTAAAAAGCCAACGACGTACTCTATGTTAACTGCGTTGGAATAAATAAAGCTTTTCCTAAGGATCGAGCAAGCCTTGCACCATGTGGTCGGTGTCCGACTGGGACAAGTTCGATGAGGGTGCAGATAACATGACGTTCGGTCGCGTATCTCTAGCACCCAAACGCCCAGCGTCTAATGATAATAAACCTGGTCAGGAATGGGCTGATATAAAGAAGTATAGACATGCGTTTCTGGAGAGCGAAAAGTAAGAGTTTATCTCTCGACGGCACTGCGTTCAAAGTTGATAGCTATTCAGATTGGGATCTGTACTTGTTTTACTAGAGCACTCTAAAGCCGTGACAGTGAGTGCAAAGCAACTGCGGTGCCAAACTGCAGTAATTATTGCGTCGTTGATGTGAGATAACATTGACATTGCGATTATGACTCAGGGCATCAGCGCTATCGATATCGTACTTCGAACGATTTGAATGTAGTGGATTGTAGTTATAGGTTTGAACTCTAATGAAATTCAATGTTTTTGTCTTTTTAACTTGTAACCAAACGAAATAGACGCCTAAATACTCATTCTTGTTCATTTCCCTAAAATTACCGTATGTCACAGAAGCCTCCATATTTTACCATCTTTATTTCGCACACGGAAATTTTTATTTTTAGAGTGCGTTGATTAGTGGTCTATTATATAAAAACAGCAGACTAATCCCTTTCTTAGGTTAATTAAACTAAAGCGCATTAAAAGGCGTGCTTGAATATAAAGCGATGTATGCAGAGAGGCATATAAATTCATACAGCAGGGTATTCTTTATCGACACACTGTGACAGTGCACCATTTCGTTTCCCGTTGATAATTTTGATCCTTCATTTTACATCTCTGCGCAAGAGAGTAGTTCGCACACAAGCAAAATTAGTTCATTGCGCACACGTAGAGATGCAAAAAGTAGGATGAAATTATTTACGGAAACGAAACGGTCCGCCGTCACAAAGTGCCCCGTGTAGCTTCTTGTCCCTGCTAACCCTATGTATGCGTATACATGAATGCACGAATAGATACACTTGTATCTGTAATTAAAATACATATATTGATCAGCGAGGTGTTCATCGAGATACTTTAATGGATATACGTGTATTTATAGAAGCATGTTTGTAAATGATTGCATCAAATCGAACTCATCTCACTCTTGCCTCCTTTTTCGTGGAACCAAAAATAGGCGTCTAGGATGAGAGCAGGTCAGCCCTCATCATAACCTGAATTGGCTTTTGGCGCCTGAAAAAGGTCCTAATTTAATTAAATAAGTCATTGAATATTTTATTTTAGAGCTCTGTCATTCTGGTAGGTAAATTGAGTCGAAACTGGAGAAGCTTTGTATTATTAAGCGCGATCTCGGACGGTACGTGCGCAACTCCCGTGTTCCATAAAAAAATGACTTCTCCAGTCGTTTGTCCTGCTAGACGTCTCTGAGTGGGAATCATTTTTAGTTTTGTAGTAGTAACATCAAGTGACCCCTAAGAAAATTATTCATGGCTTTCCCTGAAGCCCAAGTCTTCAGATACTTTCCCTATGAATGCTTCGGGAGATCCTTTCATCCTGGCTTGAAAAGCTTTAATCCTCAAAAAGTACAAGCAATTCAGCAGCTACCAATTCGAGGGAGATAACGTGTAATTTGGAACATCAAGTTATTTTCTTCTGCTTGGTAATTTTGAACTTTTTCTGTCGCAATCTGGTGACATATTTCTCCTTAAACAGTTTAACAGTATTCGGGCCAGCTGTTTTTCAAGACAGACAAACGTTTACCAAGAGAACACTGTCTTCAAAGTCCACTTGGCTATTGAATTGGTTCTTACAGTGATTGAGCTTTAAAAGGGATGCGAGCTATTATAATTCCTGTTACCTTACTTTTAGACTCAAGCTGTAAATGTTGCATCGTATTCAAGCTGTGAAATATCATAAATGTTTGAATTTCTATCAAAAACCCGACCCGGACTTGACCTTCAAGATGGCCGGTTCAAGACCAACACAACTGATACTACATGACTTCAGTTCCTTAAATCTGACTGGCTGGGTATAGCTAGGTAAAAAAATGTAATTTTCTTGAATTATCGTACGCTACCTTGGCTGAAATTAGCGCCTATAATTAATCATTTTACTCGTATTTGAATGTCACAGTTCTCAGACCTTGTTTGGAATTGCTCAAAAACCTTAAAGGCTAGAAATCGTACAATCGAAAATAATCCAGTCGATTGATTTTGATGAGACAAAGTGATACAGTGTTCGACAAATATTTCTCTTAACTTGCGTTTTAGTTAGCAATCGTGCCCAGAGGTTTAACTTGATTTTCCTCTGAACTTCAACGCATAAGTTACCCTGAAACACTCTTCAGTAGGGATCTATCAGCGAATGTAATATGGAGTCACATGAGCTAGCCTACTTTTTATTTAAAAGGTTGGTAAAATTAGTTGACACCTACACTGGATCTAAGCAGGAATTTGAACCATTAATGAGAAAAATAACACGAAAAAGGAGAAAAGTAAAAGAGCTGACAGAGTAAATTCGTTCTGGTTCGACATCAAGTTATTTTAAAACTGTGCTTGAAAAGAGAGAATTATTAGTTTCTGCGTGATGTCCTAGTGGGCTCCATGGCGTACTGGTAGCGTGATGGCCTCGGAACGAAAAGGACCTGGTTTCAAATCTCAGCTCAGGAGAGGCCTTTTCAAGTAGCTAGGGAGTACTTCCATTGGAAAAGGAGCTTAAACCACGCATTCCTTACATCCCTCACCACGCTAGTAGTTGTAAGGCATTGAAAACTCAATGGTAAAACGTGTTGGAATTAATAAAGGTTCTATGTTACCGTCGACGACACTCTGAAAAATAAATGACATTTGAAGAAGTAATCGCGGGAGAGCATCCAAAATACGTTCACTGTCATCCTTGTGCACGCATTCTGAATGTATGTATTACTGAGGAAATATGATGAGATAGTGGATCAGAAACCTAAAGGAGATCTTATTAACGAACGTTCCAGCCATCCCACTGGTGCATTCTGGTCGAATTTAGTGATCGATACCCTAAAAATCATGTTAGTAGTTTTTCAAATTATTTACGGATATAGCACTAGCTATCCGTTTTCTTAATGCGAGTTAACCTCATCGAAAGCAACCTGAATTTAATTCAAGGTACAAAGTTACACAAATCCCAGACGATACATTCATATGGGTACGCAGAAGTGTTACTCTGAAGCTACACAAAAGTTGTTGGGAAAAACTGTTATGAAAACATCGTTTGAATTGAAGCAAACGTGAATGAATATACGTCGGTGATGCAATATATTGATACCCACGGTACACTTGCAAAAAAATTATCAGAACTATAAACGAAAGTAGTCGGCTATAGTTGCAGTGATAAACAGTGCACTGAATGTAGTTTATTTAGTATGTTATTAAAGCTCAATAGCTCAAATAATATATTTCTTCGAAGAACAGTAAATACTGCCATTTTTGCAGCATGACAAATGCATTAATTTATGAAAATTGCCAGTACATGAAATTTCAGAAAGAGAAAGAAATTTCATCTGACGCTGGAGCCGTAAAGGCTGCACATTACTGTATGTACTCCAAGCAATCGTTAGGAAAGATTTCGTGGCAAGAATAGCAGTAGCTTTGGGCGATACTTCTGAAATGCCAGGCCTCTTCCACGACATCCGGCAGTCCTCAAGTCGAAAATATCGTAAGTACATCGATGTGGGTGATGGAAAACACCCTGTTTAAACACAGTTATGCACATTGTGCAACTGAGTATGAGGGCATGACTTTACGTACTCTAGATTGCAAAATTGCCGAACATCAAGGTGGAAGTTGAGGGATGGGATATTTTTATAACAAGCCCATCCCACTCAGTCATTCGAAATCTTCCATTTGAATGTAGTACAGCGGAAAACAAATAGCTATAAGAATTTAAGAGGAGTGAAATTCTCGCTTAAATTGCGGATTATAGAACCCCGCTTCATTTTTATAATGAAACCTGTTTTGAATAAGCAGGTCAGTTCATTTTAACTATCTCTAGTCAATAAGTAGTTTATTATACTTCTACTCAAAATGTGCAATTGCGCTATCTTTCCTCGCTTATTTTTGTGAATGACTCTTTGTACTTTCATAGTTGAAGATTTGCGAATGCTCGAAACGACTTATTTTTTAAGAGTTTATCATTTTATGTATACCTAGTACCATTAAAAATCTTATATACTGGATTCCTGCTTTTCTCTTTTTTACTGATAATTCGCATCGATAAATGAGCAGTATTTTAGTTAGGGTGTATGACTGTATCTAAACAA
This sequence comes from Orchestia grillus, assembly GCA_014899125.1. Taxonomy (NCBI): domain Eukaryota; kingdom Metazoa; phylum Arthropoda; class Malacostraca; order Amphipoda; family Talitridae; genus Orchestia; species Orchestia grillus. The sequence goes on from VOMN01099024.1 coordinate 4,701, forward strand.
TTACATCCTAATGGTAGATTGCTCGATTTGTTTGTTTCCTATAACTTCTTGGCAACATTCAACTCGTGCAATTTTTCATTGTTGTTTTCCCTTGAGTTTTTTTCACCCCTTAACTTTGTCATCAGTGCTCGTTGATTTCTGATTCATGTCTTCGTTTTAAGGGACCAGAGGAGATATCGCGATTGTTTAAATTTTCGTCATTTAGAAGAACTGGTCTATTAACTCCTCTATGGGTTATGATTTGAGGGTGTTTATTTATATTTTTCATTTTCTTAAGCCGACTTTTCAAATTTTAAAAATCCGAATATTATAAGCACTTTTAAGCGTTGGAGGCTCACACCGTGTAAACCTGTTCCCGCAGCATTTCATATCCCCAATTTTTTTGGTCATTAAATGTTTATTTTTTACCAAGAAAAGAATCTGAAGGTATTGATAGGGACAATTGGCATATCTTCTTTATTGAGAATGGTATCAGTCCCCAAAAGAAAAACTTAAACTGGTGGCCCAACGAACACCATGACACGATTTAGTGCTCATAAGGCAGCTGCCTTTCCCATATCCTTGAATGTATCATATATCGTGTATATCCTTGTCATACCTAAATGATATACGAGCTAGCATGTATAGTTAGAAGCAACGAGAGGCATCAAAATTATAGTGTAGGGTGAACACTGATGAGAAATTTTGCGTTATCCTGTATCCTGTTAGTGGAGTGAAATTGGCTTTAACTAAAATGTCCCAACTAAATCTTGTTAGAGGAATTCTTTTGTACACAATGACTCTGGTTAAATATTAATTTAACCCTAGAAGTCATAGAACTTATTCGGGCCCACAAGTAGCTATGTATAAAAAACTGTCCATTATAATGGTGAAAGAACTCCATGCTTGTAATATCTTTAAATGATGTAACACTTGTGGTAATAAATTGTTTCAAATTGTTAATAACAATAACCATCAAATTCTTGACTTTAATTAAAAAGACCAATGCCTAAAGTAGTATGCATTTCCTGATTTCCGAGGTATTTACTCGTTTATTCCGAGATAAACTGCGGAGATCAGTGCTTCTTGACATAATATACCAAACATTTCAATTTATATATGAATTCCGTGAATGAAAACTCGACAACTTGTGTTACTTTTTGATGAAATGTGCTGTATTTCGGTATTTTGATGATGTCATTTACAAGTCGTGCTCTACATTGATGCATGCCTGCTAGACCCGACAGGTTTTCCTTTTATAATACTTTGAAGCACTCTATGAGGTAATGTTAACACCGTTTTAGGGTAAATTTTACCACTGTCTGCTCCGGCGCCCCTCTCCGCAGTCAGTTTTTCAGCGGCATCAACCGTGTGTTCAGTTCAGTTTTGGGTTGTGATGTGGAAGGGTGTGCTCGAGCTAGTAGTAGTATTGTCAAATAATGAGCTTCAATCAGGATACTCTTATACACCTTTTCGCTGGAGGGTAAGCAGTAATTACAGAATGTTTTGAAATATAGTTTAGGGAATTATACAGCAAATGATTGTATACGAATGACCAATGCGGATTAAAACTTACATTACGTTTATACACATTTTGAAAAATAGGTCGCAAGTAGAAAACTTGGTAAAATTGATTAGTTTACCATTACTCAAAATTTATAGTGTAGATTGGTCGAAGAATTGCATTGCACACTTACGCCCTGTGTCGAGCACGTGGCTTGGTTCGCGTCGTTTTACGCAGCCGTCTGTCTTCCAATATCGCGTTTGTAGCATATGATAAGTGGATTACATTACCATGAAAATTAAGTACGTCTTGATATGTTGCCTATTCCGTGAATGAAGTTTTTGTTCTTCATGCTAAATATGTCGCCTTATGGGAAAGTGGATCAATCTTATGTTATCTGAGGAAGTGCTCCGTCTGACTTCGAGTCCTTTAGTGCGTATAATCAACATTTATTATTGTCTGCTTCATGTGCGTGCCGTGACACGTTCAGGACAAATTATTACGTTATTGCGTCATATGAACTTTTGATTACCAGTTTTCGACGTATTATATGGGGGTAGTCTCATCGGCTGTTTCAGTAATTTTCAGCTCTCTAAGATTGAATTTTGTATGCTATAGGATTCATAATAATAGGAATAAGTTAAATTTTGTACACAGGGATGCCATTTAAATAATTTGAGGCAGTGCCAAAAATTTGCAGTGACTGCAATCAGAGTATAACCATTGTATAACAAAGTTGTTGAACTTGGAATTCCATTATTTACTTTTTTGCTGTGCTAACTGCAATAAGACTACATCAGTATAGTCCACATTTTTGAACACTGTTTACATCACATGCCTTAATTGATTTTAAGACTTCTGTATTTGACCATGAAAAGAGACATTAGTGAAGGTGCTTGGATTTTAATTTAGGATCAGAAATACAATTTTTTTTACAAAAACTAAGTGTTCAAAATTATCTTAGTACACTGTTCAGCTTTTCCAATTCCTTAAGGAAAGCACATTTATTTTGACATGTTGGTTGCGATGATGCTATCTTCCTAGGGGCAAAATGACCCACCGGTGGGTCGTATCGCAGTCAATGTGTTAATACTGATAGTCTTAGTGTAGGTTGGTGCTATTATTCTTGTAAATTACTGCTAGATATTTGTAGGCTGCTGTCATTTTCTTGTAAACTACTGCTGTAGGGTGATGCTTGTTAGTGCAGGCAGTGGTAATCTGTATTTATCACTGTTTGTTTGAATTATTGTAATATTTACAAATTTCTTATGTTGATTCAAACCTGTTGACCATTTTGAAGCAAATTATTATGAGTTTGGCTTCTGAGACATATGAAATGAATGAAAATAACTAAATATTTAATGCGTGTTATCAGGGAGCATTTATTGGAACTTATGCTAGTCATACAAGTAGTGGCTGTACACATTGAAAGGCTTTACCTAATCCTCAGGTTGAAGTACCATTGATGAAGTGCACTCATTGCTAGTGAGTGCACCATTCAATCTATAAATTTAAAAATGGTTTATTCATATTAAACCAGCTACTGAAAGGAAGAATAGATGTATATGTATAATTATTAAGAAAGTTTAATTATTTGTTAGTACTGGACTAAATTTCTAATGAGCATCATTCATAAACAACTGTGTTAGAACTGATTGTTTGATTATTAGTGATGAAAAATTTGTGAAGTTTGACAGATGATGTACCTATGCGATGGAAATGATCTATGATTCATCACTATGTAGCTATTATTAATCACACAGCATTAAAAAATTTCTGGCAACTCTGCTCTCTTATTCAAACTTGTAGTGAAGTGTAGAAAATTAATTGGGGCTTCAACACTTTGACTATGATTCTCCACACAGGTATAGTTACATGCCAACAAATATCTCTACTGTGAATTTAAAGATGAAGGATTTTAGTTTCACAAATTTGGTTACTCCATTTATTTTTTTTCTAATCAGAACTACCTTATTCCATTGATGAACATAAATTTGATGAATACTAGAAGTTTGTATTTATACACAATAGTGCTTTGGTTACATTAGGTTAGATGATTGCATTTACCATATATGACCCACTCCAGAGGCAAAGTGTCAAGTTTCTCTTACATAGGATTTTTTATTTTCGTTATTCTAAAATGAAGAGTACATATATTGAAATGAAGCTCTTTTATCATGTTTAGTCCCCTACAGAACTTTGATGTTGAACATGATTGAGTGTACTTATTGGAATGCCCTAGTTAAAATCCCTTTTTTAATGCTAAACCAGTTATATACTACAAAGTTGTTAGCATTTAATTACTAACACACTTTCTTGTTAGTGTTTAAGCCTAAAAAAGATTTTTCACTGAAGTAATTTTTTTAGCAATTAATTGAACTTAATGTAAAGACCTACAAATTAACTTCATAATGACTGAACTATCATGTGCAATAAGACTGCATCTAGGTTTCTGGAAAAACTAGCAGCAGCATCACAAAAAATGACTGTAGAGCATCAACTGCAAGTCTTTGCAGTGTTAAGTGATGTTTTGGATAAAACCATAATATATATGCAGCATATGTGAAGTCATGGATAAAAACATAAGTATGCCATGTATGCTAGTTTAGTTGATAATGTATGCATATAGTTTTCAGAAATTTAAATATGAGCCTGATCTTAATTTTCTTAGGTTGGAGGTTCAATTTCTATTTGTGTAAGTATAATTGTGTATTTGATGTCAACTTCAACTCATCTCTGAAATGTAAACTTCCAAAAAACATTTTCCATTCTATGATAATCTAGTTACAGTAACCTGATCACCTAAGATGGAATCTTGCTCTTCCAGGTGTGGCGGAACAATGGGTGCTATTGCTACCTGCCCACTTGAAGTGGTCAAGACCCGATTGCAGTCGTCATCATTCAGTGTAATGATGGGGAACTTGCCCCCTGCAGCTGCCACTAGGCATAGCAAAGCTACCACCTGCCACACCCTGCCTCCAAGGCGGCGGTTGTGCACGTCTAGTGTTCCCTCATCTGCCAGTCAAGTGGTGCATCTCTCGCAGCCCTCTGATCCAAGACCTGGCTTGCCTAGGTCTTTATCTCTCATCCAGTGCTTAAGGTACTGTAACTCCTCTGTGTTAAATTAATTATAGTACCTCTATCATAGCATCCCTCATCTGGTCTTCAGGTACTGTAATTCTTCTGGTGTTATTCATTTAAATGCAGTACATCTATTCCATGCTCATTCTATATATATGGTAGTCTAATTCTCCTTTCTAAATATGTAGCTATGTCCTTCATTTCATTGCAGTTGCTTTATTTAGCTGAAACCATTTATGTATTTTTAACTTTTTTGTACATGAAAATGATGGTACTGTACTATATTTATGTATCACAGATGTGAGGTAGGTAAATGGAAGATATTGGACAAGTTTTTATTAGGTTTAGTATTCTATGCAACATGTGTTTTGGATTCTTTAGGTGTCAGGCACAGGTATGGAAAATGCTCACCTGTTTTTTAATGATAAACTGAGTGAAAAATTTGGGTGCTCTAAATATGTACTTGCAATGTTGCAATGTCTGTCAAAATAGCTTGTATTCAGTTTTTACTGTGCAAAAAATAATTAAATGAAATTATCACTGATTTTTTAATTTTTGTCCTTCTGAAGCTGCCAATGCTTGGGAGATTTTTTGACAGGCAGTTGTACTCCTAAAATAAACTTATTCTGTATGGTTTGTATATGATCATATATACTAGCTTGATATCTATACTAAGATTGAAGATAAACACATTCCTTTTATTTTAAGTTTGTATTTATAAGAATTTTTGGCTCAATTCTGAAATGATCAATTGATTTCACCAAGAATGCATTTTGCATAATCAGATGCCTACTTCTAGTACTCAAATAGATCATTTTTAAAGTCAAATTGGCAAGTTCAGTATAAGTATTGATATAGCATTTGGTTGATTTTTTCATTGAGAGTAAGGCATTTTGCGTGATGGTGCATCCAAAAGTGCAGTGTTATTGGTGATAATTCTTGTATGTACGTGCTTATTACCATGGACCTTACTTGTATTTTGAACTTTTTTTCTTAACAAGGTTTTGTATTAATTTAGATTTTATGTCTGTTAAAATAAAATATTGTTTTTCAATGGCTAATTGATAAGGCTTCACTTACGATGCAAGTTTTTAGATGTTCATGGATGTCAACAAGATTTTATTAAGGTAAAGTGTTTTTCTCTGCACTCATCTACAGTGTAGAAAAGAGCACCTACCTACTTAACAGTGTACCACTCAATAAAGTTTGTCTTCTAGTTTTTTATTTTTGATGGTGAAATGTGGCTGAAGTTAACAAGTTCATAACTTCACTAGTTACGCTATTCTTTTTGATGAGTGACATCATTGACAAAATCCACCATTTTGTACAACCTACAGTTTGTGACACAAGCTACAAATATCTTGCATGTGCAAATGTTGCTGAAGCATTTATTTTTACTAATAAACTGTTTAAGCTCTCCTGCAGTCCTTTGTTTCCCTTTTTTATTTCCTATAGTGATATGGGTCATCAAGCTGTATCATTTAGTGCAATTTTTATGCACTGGTGACCTCAGACTCTTGCACCTCTTGTTAGGTATAAGGATTTTTGGTCCTCGTATTTGTTGGAGTAGTGAAGTGACCATAACCATTTGAGTTCTTTTTAGTAAAATTTACATTCACCAAAATGTAATGAGTGTGTTTGTATCACAAAATTATTGCCATCTTACTTTTGCACATGATCAATGATATTAGAGTGTATGAACATGGGCAATAAGTTAATGTATTCATTTTTGTATATTTAGTTATTTAATTCTGTGCTAAACTATGCTGAACTATGGAAATAATGTATGTGCAACTCTTGTTCAAGTTTAATCTGTATCTATTTTGACATCTGCTTCAATTAGGAGAATAAACTTCTGATGGGTGGACAATCTTCTAGTTTTAGAATTTTATAACATCCCTCCTCTTTGAGGGACCTGTTGGAGAAAAGGTATCCTGCATGTCTTGAAGCATTGCAGTGACTCAAGACAAAACATTCATAGAGCAGAATAATAATTTTTTGTTTTAGCTTATGTCTAAACCAGATGCAGTGTACTCTAGAGACACTATGCAAGCTGATGCGGCATTCTTTTGAAAACCTATTGAAGGCAGTGTGTCCTGTCAGCTGGATATTATTTCAGCTCTGTTCTTCTCTTAGGAATGGAGGTGCCCTCTGATAAATTTTTGTGAACTCTTATTCATTTATATTCCTCACCTTCCTTTATTATTCCTATTTTTTGTGAAAGGTAGTTGTCGTTCATAATTATAACATTGCTGTGTTAATGTGTGCAATGTAGACAGAATTATGGTACCTACTACATAATAGGAAACTGCTTTAATAGCAGCAATTAACAATGTTGAAATAAAAGCACTGCTGTCTGAAGGTGTACGGTGAGGACTGTAATATGATAGTAATATACAGTAAGTTATCAAATTTAAATTATAGTTGCAGTACTATTTGTGAACATTAGTATATACTGTGGAATTTCATGCTAAATGCCTCATATTTGTATTTGTTGTTGCCCATCTGAAGGTTCTTCCCATCATCGCACTTGTTATGTTATGTGTTTCAATAAAAATTTGAAACTTTTGCTCATCACGAACTGTGCTATACACTTGAATTAATTAGCTCATACAGTAGCATGTTATCCAACCTACGCTTGTGCGAAATTTCACTCATAGATCTTATGATGCGCTTCCATCAAGGATGTCGAGACTGAGGTAAGTACCGCGAGTTATCTACTCGAAGCTTCCTGATGTGATGGTCGGTACTGGAACCCTTCACTGTGGTATGTTTGCTATGCTCGGTCTGGTGTCTTTTTTGCTCGCGTGGTTCGTGATTCTAACGTTTTGTATTTTTGTTCGGAAGAGGCTGGCGAGTTTTGAGTGTTTTGAAGTCCGCATTTGTTGGTGCGTTGGTTGGCTCTCTTCCGAAGGTAAGACATGGCCTCCACATATTTTATATATTTCTCAAGCTTTTTTCGAGGTTTTATGATTAGAGTCTTTTACATTGATGTCTATTCCTCCGATTACTTAATTATGCTTGCTGTGTCTTGCTTACAGGACTTTTCTTCTTAATTGATTTGTTCAAGCATTGAGATTTCCCATTGCCACTCGTATTTACTTGGTTTGGGCGCTTGTTAGTGGAATTGTGTAAGGTTCTTTATGAGCAACCTTTCTTTCATGTGAAATAATCATCTGTTCTGTGTATGCATTTTAATTTAACTTGGCTAACATTTCCAGTTTCCAGTGTTTTTATAGTTTTCAATTGGAAACTGTTGTGTACAGTTACAAAGTCTGAGAGAAAAAAAAATGTATTGTCTTCCATCCTCTCATTCTCAAATATCATGTGTGATGCTTCTCTTTTTTCCGATTTTTATCGCTCGTGTCACGGCTGTGCACAAATAATTTTCCTCGTCACTGGCCGTGCAGCCGCAGCACGAGACCGAAATGTCGGACTTGTATTGCACTGCTGGAAGTTGGCGCTGGGAAGTTGGATGGGTACCTTCGCGACAAACGGACCTTCGTTTGTGACGATTCGTTTTACCTTCGCGGGTGACGAAGACTATTGCCAATGAGCAAATTTTGTAGTAGGGAGCAATGTAGGAAAATTCATTCTATTGGACTGACGCTTAAGAAATGCTTTTATTCATCGTCAAGGTGAATACCATGTTGCACATGTGCTCAACTCTATTTACCCATACCGAACACAATGCATCGTAGACGGAGTATCACTCTTCTTTTGTATACGCACAAATAACGGCTATTGACTTTTTCGGTCTCGCGGTGTGCGCGATTGTGTCGAGACAATGTTATTTGTTTTTGATCTTATCAAGACAAAGAGTTAATGAGTTGTCAGATTTGGCATTCGGTAACAGTTCCTTTATGTTACTTTGCCCTTAAATCGAGCGTTTCGAAATTAAAAGAGTCCAAAACAAAAAGTTGAATGGTGTTCAAGTGTTCTCCAGTTTGTGTGAACTACGAGTAACAAAGTTCAATTTGAAATTTAAAAACAATACCAAAGAGAGGTTTGAATTGATCACTTTGATGCTCCAATCAATAAGATAATCTCAATAATTGCACCTTTGAAATTTCCACGATATGTTCTCGGAATATGTAAGCACACGTAAGTACCTAATCCTTTCCCCGGCAAGGGTTCAGTCGATAACGTGCAGTTTGGAGACGACTTGTTTGTTTGTTGCAGATGTATGACTGCACTCTTGAGTTAATGGTCAGTTTAAATACAGAGAATTGAAGGAAGGACAAGTAAACTTGTTTCAACCTCTTTCACTTGATGTAAAAATTTGACGAGTTTGCTCGTCCTAACTAGAGAAATACAAGGTGAGCAGAAACGAGTTTATTCGTACTTGCCGGTAAGGGGTCAACGAACCTGAAAATAGGAGTGTAAACCTTCCCAGTCTAGGAAAGTTAAAACAATTTAAAACTAAAACAAGTTAAAATAGTTATAGCTCGAATGACTCTATTGTAAAACGATTTCGGATGATTATTATCAGTAGATTATGTTAGGTTAGGTCGTATGATTATCAGTAGTATAAAAATGCGCCAAAGCGAAAAGAATTGGGTGGGCGAGCTCTTTCTGCACTGAGAATTTCATAAAAATCTGCCGATGACAACAAGAAGTTCAGAATTAATCTTGCAATACATTTTTTTTTGCAGGTTTTGGACCCAGTGCTACTGAAATGTTTTGATTTAAAATTTTCCTATGTATAATATTATTGTCTATTGCTCTTATGAAGTCCCATTTTACTTAGTCTTACTTTTCTGCCAGGCCATGTGTAATTTTGGCTGCCCGTTTGACTCTTCACCCATGGGGGCTGCCGAAATCATAGATGCCCCGGCGAAAAGTCTGATTGGGTTGTCACTGTTTCCTTAACATGTATTTCTTTTGTTGTTTGCAGGTTTGACCGTTCCTGAATTTGTCCTTATAAATCTATGTGTGATGAATGTTTATTAAAGCTGTCAGTAATATTTGTGTAATTATAAGGTAGATGCCTTTTAGAGGAAGGGCGGTTTAGCCCGACTGCATGGGTTAGAACATTGAAGTTCTTTAGGTATTAATATGTTCGCGGTATTTCAATTGTATTAATTTTTTGGTCCCGCATCTTGATATTGTCAAATTTTTTAATAGTTCTTCAGATGCTCTTTTTCATTTTTCTTTCAGGCCTGCTAGTTTTGGTGCTCTTGATGAATTGACAGTTATTTGATGAAGTAAACCATGCCGTTGTGTGTTGACGCTCGTCCTGGCAGCATAATGTTGGTTTGCTCTAACTGTTATATCATCAACTTGTTTTGTTCATTGCTTATTTGAACTAAAATTGGACTCGTTTCAGATGCATTCCATGATCCCGAAGTCGCGGCTTGTTAACTTTACATAATTTTGCTACTTTTTTAAACATGATCCAGTCACGGTAATGTAATATATATACACATCGACATGCAAAACGAGTTGGTTTGGCCGTTTTATCACACGAAGTATATAAGCGCCTTTTTTTTCTTCGCACATTTTCCAATGAAAAATATGTTTGATGTATCGTTTGTCATTTGGAAGTGGGTTTCGAAGACTGCATTCAAAGTGAAAATTTTCAATATAAACTATGACTCGGGAAGACCCAATCTCCCTGCCCTTCTGGCATTTCGAGCGTAGTTATGTGTATGAAACCATGCTCAATTATAATTAGATAACAGAAGTTCTCCCCTCTCGGTGTTTGAATTGAGTTTGGAAAAGTATTGAGGCCACTCTGATTGTTCTGATTTTTCTCAATTCTAAAGGATTCGAAAATTCAGTTACTTTTCGTGGCTGAGCAATGGAATTTTTTAACATTCTAAGCCATAAGTTAATCTTTCACTGCTTTTTAGAACGGCAAACTTAAGCTCACGTATGTCGGTCGCTGCTGTTTACGATTCGGTCGCAGCGGTGTGCGTGACCAAGGTTTGCATGACTAACTATCTTTTTATTTCAGCTGTATTTTTGACCATGTAGATTTTGTGCATGCGCTTTATCTTTAGGCTAATTTGACCATACACGTGTTCTTCTTAGGTATGGAGATAAATGATATTTACTATGCCTGACACACATGTATTACGCATTTCTTTCACTTGTGATGATTTTGACGTACCGATACGCATGAGTAGAGGATTGGTATTCTACTTGTTCTAGTCAAATGCTTTATCATTACTCTGACTATATACCCGGTCATTAATGTTGTGTGAACGACTCTACGGAACTGCCGTTTAGGTTTCATGACTTGCTAAGAGTATCAACACGGTGTCGCAAAAAAGTGTTAAACTATGATGGATCCCTCAAGGGGGCATAGGAGAGGCGATAGGCAGAAGGTTAGGTTAATTAGGTTTGCCTATCGTATGCTGTTGGGTCTGGTGTCCGCCGAGGAACACTGTTAGGTTACCTCAACTATAGGCAGACCTTCGGATCTTTAGTCTTCCGTGCCCACTTTTCTTCCTTCGAATTTTCACACCTTCTTCGGAGTCTCATTTTATCTTTTCTTCTTCATCGTTTTCAACTTGCTGTTTATGTGTGCAGGAAATCCTGTGTGGGAACACACCTTGTGCATATATTCTCCTTGTATTGACTCCATACTATCTTAAATGGCCCCTTCTTTCTACTCGTAGAATCCCATTTCATATGGATAGAGAGCTTTAAGGTGACTAATAATAATCTAACTTGATAACCTACTATGCTATGATTGGTCACGAAATATTTATTGAATATAATACAACTTAATATTGTATTGAAGTAGCGCAAAATTAAGTAGCAAATAAGTGCATTATTGTTGTTCGTAATAAACGGTGAGAACGAATGACGGGTAATACGATACCTAACGAATACTGGCTGAACTACGAGTATTAAACTGTGGGAACTTTTTTTGCGACACCGTGCAGATTTCAGGCCTGACATTTCTTCACACTGACACTCCTTCCTATTACCAGCGCCCGGTACCCTGAAATAAGCGACTCACAGTTGCGCTGACTGTGACAAAGAATTAGCTCAACGTTGATAATAACAAAGAACGCTTCGATTTCCCCAGCCCTAAGACGTGGCTTTAATCTACGACGAATTCAGTCAAATCAATTGAGGTTCGCGTCAAACTGGAGCGAGCGATAGCGATTATGAACGACCTGCTTTGTCGCCTAATGAGGTCACTATGGTTGCTTAACAAATAATGCTTGATACTTTTTTCTGCGGTTATCAAAATAAATTGATACGTCCTAGTTTTTCTGCGATTATCAAAATAAATTGATACGTATAGTTTTTCTGCGGTTTTCAAAACAAATTGATACGTCATAGTTTTTCTGCGATTTTCAAAATAAATCGATACGTGCTGCCCTATGCGATTTTCAAAACAAATTGATACGTGGTACTTTCATGTTTTTAGTAACGAATTGATGCTTGATACTCTGTGCAATTTTCTGAAAAAATTGTTGAAGTGAATTTCATTGTTAGTTCGTAATGGGTGGCGATTGCCCGAGTTGGAGCTGTAACGCTTGGGTTGGGGTCTGCTCCTGAACGGGTCAATGATGGTCGGATACATAAGTTTTCAGGATGCAACTGGGGATGGTTCATTTTTTCACGTGACTGCTCTGAATGTAACCGATTCTCTATTGATTTTAGTGGGTTTTCAGAGCTGATTTTCAAGCTCTTCGTGGGTCTTGTATGAATATTTATTTTTCAAGTTCTCCGTCGTTATTCACTAAGTAGTAAAAAATTGATCTAGAGTATAAAACACTTGTTAGTGGTTCATTTATGAAAGTAATAAAAATATTGATAATTTTTGAAAATTTAATTGAACCAAATAAAAGTAAATCCTTGTGTGAAGCGTCCACTGGTAATCATGGATTTTATAATGCATTTACTCCGAGTGAACTTCATTATGAATGTCAGCTGACGATTTGTAGTTGCTGAAAGAGACTGTATCCGATGATCATTGAAGGAACCTTCTGGTGTGGCTCTGAAATGACTAACACAGGAAATTTAATGTCATTATCCTGTTTATAACTGAACCTTGCGGTACCACGACTAACATAGGAAATTTAATGTCATTATCCTCTCCATAACTGAACCTTGCGGTACCCCGCAGACTATGGCGCTCCTCTATCAAGGTGTGATGTGACGCTCTTGTGAGATCAGTGACTTGCACTTGTCTTCTACAGGAATGAAGCGATCCTTTTTGCTCCTTCAGTGAATACCACCTCAAAAATGCATTCTTATTAATTACACGTTTGAGAACCTATTGTAGTCTTCTATGTAATGATGTGTTGGACAGGCTCGTATACATGTTCAAATTTCAAGTGAAGCATCTTTTGGAACGAAAAGCTTCCGCCAGTAATGCCTGTTAACGTGAGTAAAAAAGTGACGGCCGCTCGAAATCACGGCCAAGTTTTTCTTGATTTGCTCGGCGAAGTTGTTGCCTTCATGCCTGCCCGAAATTCTGACTGTCGTGGGTCTTCAGGTACATCGTGGAGGTGGAGGGCCCTCGCGCACTATGGCGAGGTCTGGGCCCTAATTTGGTGGGTGTTGCTCCATCTCGTGCCATCTACTTCTGCTCGTACTCACAGATGAAGAAATTCCTCAACAATAACCTACATAATTCCCAAGAGGGTCCTCTTACCCACATCTTGTCTGCTTCTTGGGCAGGTAGGTTTCTATTCGAGTGCCGGCGTCGTGATGACATGTTGGTTTTGTTTTCGTTTTCGGCATCGTTGAATTTGTTTGTGCCGTTGAGTTCGTGCGTTTCTCCTTGTCTTCTTGTGTTTTTTGTGCTTTTGAATTCTTCGTAGTGTTTGTTTTATTGCATCGGCTTGTTGCTGCAGCAGAATTTCACGTTTCCCGGCTTGTTTTCTCCACTGAATATTGCTTGGCACCCCCTGTACCTACCAGGAAAACCAGGTAATGTTGTCCTGTGAAGTGAGCATGTCTCATTTCGCTTGAATTCTTGATCATTTTTAATTGCACACAATGATGCGCACCTTTAAAATCATTCAGTTTATACACCTGCCGTGTGTGTGACATGCTCTCTTCGGACACTCTCCTGACCAGCGCCTCCTGACCATCAGCTCAAGAAGTCAAGTCAACTCAAGTCATCAAATCTGGACGCCAGCCCACTCTCGCTGGTCTTTCATTTTCTATGACTGAATGCTTTAGCTAGGCTAAATTCGTGACGTTGTAGCCGTGCTGATAGAAAATGCGTGTAATCAACTTCGTCGGACTACAGGGTTCTTTACTTCTCAGGATGTCATGTTTGTTAGTTTACAAATATTCTGTGGAACTCGCAGCTTTACTTCGTGTTTCCTGGACCTTTTTCTGAAAGTTTGCAGGTGGCGTCTGTCGTTTGCATGCGCAAAGGTCTTCGCCTTAGCGTTTGCAACCGCCCCTAGCACTAATTTCTGCGGTATTTTATGTGACACCATATTGCTTCTAATTTTCGGCTCGATGATAGGCTTCCTACCATTATTTCAATACTTCACGAGTGCATATTGTTGCGAATACATTTCCAATTCTTTGAAATTTTCTAAATTTTGTATTTGTCTGGAACTTGGAAGTATTTTTGTCCAGTTTTCATCGAACTAAAACTGCATAAAATAATTTCTGACTAGTTCATTTTGAAACGCTGAGTATAATTCTTGCCAACCGTGCAGTTGGTCAAGTGGCTGGTGATAGGATTACAAGTTTGGATTGAAAATTTTACGGGATTTGTATTAGTATTTTAACTGTTGAATATTGCGTTGGTGACATACCAAGTGAAGTAAAATTTCAATAACCAAACGTTTCAATGAGAACTTAATTCTTAAGAGATAGTTGTGATTAATATGTATTTTCACAAAGCCTTTTCCTGTGCTGAACTTGAGACTCGTCATACTTCTTAAAATTATGGTCTCACAATCGAGTCTCTTTCTCTTCAACAGTAAAAGAGATGATGAAATGAATGCTGTCCTAAAACCTGAAAAAGCAAATCACAGCAAGCCAAACGATCTTTCATATTTGCGTTCCCCCTAGCAAAATAGTTTTTTTTTACTGACCTCTATTTTGAATTTAACTGTTTGTTATGAAACGTTAAGTGGCTTGTTTTTGAAGAACGTTGTCGGACCTCTCATGTGTGTGTGTGTGTCTGTATCTAGAGCTCGGTATTTGACTCCATTATATTCGCCTTGCAGGACCTAACAATTACTATTATGTATTGAGCTTTTCTTTTGCTTCTCGTCGGTCTTTTATCTGCTCTTAAACGTTGAAGTGAAACTTTGTGTTAGAGTTTAAGTTTGTATTTAGATATTTTGCTTCATTGAGCCACGTGCCATCGCGACTGGAATAGTTTTCATTGGGCAACGACCTCCCCGTTACCCGAGGCCTTATACATTGTACCTGAATAGCCAAGTACATTTTTTATTGAGTTCAATGAAAGTTGGAATTTGTGTTGGATATTACTCCACCACGATTACACAGTTTTTAGCGTAAACTCTTTTGATTGAAACACGTTTGTCTTCATTAGCGTTTTCAGCTAGTTTTAACGGTAAGCACACTGATGGGCGATAGGCAAAAAGGTTAGGTTTGTCTATCTTATGCTATTGGAACTGGCGTTCCCAGGGGAACACTGTTGGGTTACCTGAGCTCTAGCTAAATCTTCGGGACTTCCATCTTCGTGCTTCATTTTAATTTTCACACCTCCCTTCTTGTTTTTTCTTCCTCTTCCTTCTAAACTTTCGGTTTCTGTGTGCAGTAAATCGTGTGTGGCAATACGCATGTGCTGAGATTCCATGTTTCCTACAGCTCGTGTTAAATAGTTCCTAGCTCAAATGGCTATCGTATTTGATTGGCTAGAGACTAGGGACCCTTAAACTAGTTAATTAACTAATGATAATATAGCTGTTAACGAGTCGTCATCATCGGTTTGTCTTTTGCAGATATTTCGAATAAGAAAATGAATTACTAGTGAATTCTGATTTTTACTTCTATTGAAGTTTAATATTAATGTTGACGTTTGAAGATGGTCCCATCCGATGTATTGAGTTGGCGTTATTCTAAAGTCTCTACCTGGCACGTGTTCTGCGGAGATGACCAACTTTCCCAATCTCATCAGAAATTGAAGGCATCTCTGCTAAGTCTGTTATTGTTTGTAAGAGATCTTGCTTTTTTAAGGAGCGTCTTTAGCTACACAGACCTATTGAGCAGCCCTGAGGGACTGTTGTATGCTGTTATGGACTAAGTTTTAAAATTAAGCCGTGAATAGACTTTTTGCTCACTCTCGTCATGTCGTCTTGACTAATTTTAGTGTAGCTGCGTCTATTCCTTGCTTTTCTTTTCTCTCCCAGAGGTTATTTTCTGCGCCTGATTAACAACAGCTTGTTACTTACCGGTGTTCCAGACAGATTTGTTGATTGCGCTTCTTTGCTGTAGATGCTAACGATGTGACCCGTGTTTAACATTTCCTGGGGTAAAACGATCGAAACGGGCACGCTAAGGTAGGGTAGTTGATTACTGCATGAAAGACGTGCGCGGTGGAAAACCTTAATTCGTATGCGTCTCGCGGTGAACTGCTCTCCGTGTGGGAATGTGCTTTTGATGCAGCTCTCCCCTCCTAGGCATAGGATAGGCCATGGGCAATAGGGTTAGGTTGGTTAGGTTAGTCTCTCCCATGTTAAGGAAGCGCGTGTCCCGTCCGGAGAGGGTACGATTAAGTTACCTCAGCTCCAGCTAGGTCTTCAGGATGTCTGTATTTCGTGCTCGTTTTACTTCTTTCCATTTTCATACTTTCTTTGACAATTCTCTACTTTATTTTCCTTTTTAACTTACTGTTGCTTTATGCAGGAAGTTGTATGTGGGAGCACACCTAAACATAGATTCCCCGTTTTCTTGAGTCCATATTAAATGTTTTTTTTTTCGCTCTCTGTGGCTCACAGTTTATGCGGATAGGGAGCTTTAAAATACCTAATAATCTACAGATATACAGTAGTAGAGTTTTATCTATTTACTTGCATTTGCAGTATAACTGAATAATCCGAACTGTGATTTAACTGAATAAATTGCGTTCCAAACTGGATTATTTACGATTAACTTCCCTAGAAATCTTTCGATGCAACGAGTGCACAATAGACTTTCACAACGCACTTGGGCCTCTAGCACGTCTGTTTTTATATCCTATCCGGCACTAGGTTGCGAATAGCAATTTTGAGGAAGGCCTGCTCTCCTGAGTGCTGATGACCGACTTGCTCTACGTGTGCTGCGTGCCGATGTGTTCTTTGGAGTTCTTTTCTTTTGGTAGCTGACCATACTCGAGTTCTAACCTGAAAATGCGAATTGGATGGGGAGTCGGCCCATTTCGTTTGCTCATTATACGAGAATAACATCTTGTGATGCGTGGTGCTTCCGAATTGTTTGGGCTGCTCGTGGTTAGGATAAAATGCCTGATCGTATCCAAGTGGGAATAAGAGTGTTTTTATACTAGATAGGGTAGAGGAGGGAGAATCCATGAAAAGGGTTGTAAGAGAGTTTAAATCATAATTCCTAACCTGCGAATTTCGATTGTTTATCTGTTTACCAAATCCTTGAATTTTCCGTCTCATTCAGGTGCCCCTCGCTGTATTTAAAATAAGTCTTAATGGGTACATGCACGTACTACTAATAAAACTGATTTAGCGTCATCTAGCGTTTTCCATTTAAACTATGAAATTGAAATTATAAGGTAATGAGGAAAGTAAGCCTCAGTGAAACGTCTCCCCTACAGACACTACAGACAGTGAATGCAGTTGTTCGTGTAGGAAATTTTACTTTGTTTTTGTTGAGTACAAAATTTGTAAACACACTAGGTCTTATCTTATGCATGAGTTGCTGTGCCCTAATCAGGTGTTCTTGGCCTTCATGTTGTGGGCACAATGCATAGGTCAGGGGTGTGCGTCGCTATACCAGTGTGTAACAGGAAGCGTTTTGTGGCCAGTCAAAATCTGCATTATGTGTGGTGCTTGAAATAAGTTATCTCTGCGCTTAAGTGCGAGTGAAAATACGTTACATTGTACAATTTCAGAGTTTAATAACGGAGTGATGATTGTGCGACGTAATTATGCATAGTAATTAACTCTAATACTACAGATTCAATACCAGAATGTAGTCACTCGTGACGCTGGACTGCCAGCTGCCAAGTCGAGCTTGGAGCTCTTGAACATTAATTTTTTTAGGCATGCAAGAACGACTCTTGGCAAAATAAGATCGACTCTTGAGCGCAGTGCAAGAAGTAGCTGACTTGATCAACTCGCTGCTTTAGGTCTACGGTGAAAACAATTCCTAAACTTCACTTCAAGATTGATTATTATTTGCGTGTTTGGCGCTGTGCGTGCTTCTCTTGGGAAAGAAGATGCAACACGCTATACCTGAAAACTCAACAATGCACGAGTGTGGGTTGAGACGAGGGACCCGAACAACTTGCATGGTGTAAAACCGGCACAAAACAACGCTCGTTGCACATGCTTTCGTCGCAAGATTTGGTGCCTTGTGCACCACTTGCAGTGCCAATGAATAGCTGTATCGCAACTGCGCAGTAGAGGACGGCTCTCCCTCTCTCTCTTCTCTCACTTGTGCATGTTGTTGGCGTTCTCCTCGACCCTGCAGCGCGCCCCCTCACCCTCCACATCTACACCGTGCATCCCCACACACCCCCACGTCTGAGGAGACTCCCCTACACCTCTGCTTCGGATGCCAGCGCGCTCCACTTTCCATAAACGGCGCTTGGCCGTTCACCCTTTCCAGTTTTATCTGCTTCTTGAACTTGCAGATTCCATGCTTGCGTCAAGGAAAATGGGTTTCTTGTTGCGCACATGCGTGCGGTACAAATGCGTCTCGTCGAGTCCCAGCAAATTGGCAGCTCATCAGGGATGAGTATGAGTGGCTGCTTGTTGTCATGTTAGAAACAATACTTTTTACGCCGTTGTCGCGCAGCCGTAATCAACAGATCGAACTGAAGTAATAAGCGGCATAGGTACGAATGCAGCATTGATCTGTGCAAGTGCAGCTCTTGGTGTTCATTATCTCCCTTCTTCGGCCTCGAGACGCACCAAGACCGAGTGATTTATCTGCGGTGGACGTCAGTGTTTACCTTTATGTGGTAATTCAGTCGTTCTCTTTGGTGCTCAATAAGTTTTAATTTTTATTCGTTGCCTACGTACTGCTGCTGTTAATTGATGAAATAAAGCAAAATCATGGGGGGATGGTGATCCTAGGTGTTTCCTAGTCTCTCCCACAAATATGTCGTTAATAGCATTCACCCCGTTCGATGTCATAGGAAAATACCGTTCCTCGGAAGAGTTCAGAATTGTTTGCAGTGGGTTCTGCAGCACGATAGTTGAAAATTATTTGTGAATAGGAGATGGATCGGCCGCATTTTGCGTTTAGCTAGTTTTCATTGAGTGGCTCACGTTTGGCGTTACTTGACAGGGTAACTCTAGCGGAACCTTTCGTGTTCGTGTCGTTTTTAAATTTGTATCGCGATTGGAATTTTGTTTTAGTAATTTAAGATTCTTATTGTCAGTATTTGCTCTGTCTTTCGGTGCAAAAATAAATTACATTTTAAGCATCGCATGAACTACGTGTAGTTACTTCATACCTGCATTGGGTATGAACGATAGGAATATATCAATATATCTTTCCCTTGACTGGGGAAGGTGAAGGAATCTATCAATTAACATGCTTTTGTCGGAATTACGCGTGTGAAAAAACAATTGAATTTTTGTAGTATTTGAATACTTTTTTGTTGTACGGCTTTGTCTTACAGATGATAGAGATGAAAGAATGAAACATTTGGCTTTAATGTATGATGAAAAGCTCTTTTCAGATGCCTGTAGTCATGTCTTAGTAATATTCATGAAACGATTGTTTCGTATGCACGGATCATTCCTCTGCCCTATTAGGGAACTAGCAAAATAATTTTGGTGTCCCAACTTCAAATGGTCAATAGTTAATGTGTTGTGATTTTGCTATTGGCTCGACTGCTCAGCGTTGGTACTCAGGACACGCGTTAGCTGTGGCGCAGTATCATCAAAGACTATTTTAATTGAACTGTGGTCTGAGTACCTACGTACGTTTTGAAAGCAACATTAAGGCAGACTTTGAGCTCTTTACAATTCTCCTCTGGACTCAAGTCCCGTGATGCCAGAATTCTTCAGAGTTGCCATTGTCAAAAGGAGGACTTAGCTCGCCTAGGGAGGAACCAAAGGTCCACTGTTACCTCGGCTCTCTCATTACGCGCGTTTACCACGGCTTATGAGCTGTGCCTTGACTCCATGTACATACTCTGCCATGTTGGCCGATTTCGGTGTAATTGTGTAGTTTTTAGTATAGTTCCTTTATGTCGTAACGACCGAGGGTAGTTTCTTGACGTTACATGTGTATATCGTAACGACAGAGGGTAGTTTCTTGACGTTACATGTGTAATTCATGCCAAGTCAGCAAAATAGAATTACAGTCTTCTCACTACACACCTCTAGCAAGCGGCGTGTTCGAGAGTATTTTTTGTGGTCGAAAATGATGATTCAGAATTGTGAGTAGTTGCATGTCAGTATCTCATTTTAATAGCAAAGGTGAAAATATTACGAAACAAACTTTATTCTCAAGAGTGAAATCGAAAATAAGGTTACTCAACCGTGCAGTCCAAGTTAATGTAAGTATTATCTCAGTGCCAGTTTGGTGACCTTTAGTCAAAGACTTGCATCGCTTATGGTTATTTGAGCTGTGAATTTAATCCTGCATTCGCTTCACTTGCCCAATAGATTCTCCTTATGGGCAGACGCTGCTCGTGTCAATCGCCTTCAGCGAACTTTGGCCCTCAGCCCTTCTAGTTTCGTATGACGAACGCAAGAGAGCCAATACTTTTGCACTTTGACTTCTGTACTCCACTTGAATTTCTGCACTGAGATACGCGATCATTTCTCTCCTGAATGTGATACTTTGAAAGGAAACCATAGTTGTTTTCTTCCCTTTTGTTTTCTAAACATCCTTTCATGCCTACTAAAAGTATGGTAGTCGGGAGCAGGCACCGTAATAATATGTTGCTTATTTTTCCTGTTGTCAACATTTACCTCTACATTGTCCTTCAGGAAGTAATCACGTACGTATTTTACAGGGTATTCATAAAGGTATTAAAGTTTAAAATTTAAGTACAAAGCCAACTGATAAGATATATTAGTTTGACTCATTCCGTGCGATTAAAATGTTATCGAAGACCTTGATAACTACGATGTAGGATTTAACGAGTTAAATTAATTCACCTTAACAATTGCCTTTTTAATTAAATTTAAAACTTGAAAGAAATTTCATCAATTTCATGTATTGCTTCTGGGTACCGACTAGAGGTATTTAATTTGTAGTTGCTACTGCTGTTGTTAAAGTTCTCAAAAACTGATGGTTGACCAATGTTTTTTGTATTTACATAAATTACTGTTGAATTTGAGGGCTATCACTTCATTTTCTCCCCATTTCTATGCTTAGACTAGAAATTTCAAAGGAAAAAATTGCGCTGGCTTCATTATCAGGCTCGGTTCTTTAACTTGATACCTCGGGTTTTGAGGTCAAGATCTTGGCAATGGGACGCTAATTCTGAACAGTGTTTGTCAGGAGCCACGCTTTCACAGCTTGTGCTACGTCACGTCGAAGTCCATCTTAGAACAGGAAGCAAGTCGTTGCTGGGTATGTCATATGTAACAGAATACATCGGTCCATGTGAGCCCGGCCTACCTGACGTGCGTGTGTTTGCTTGATTTTCTCAGGGGTGAAAATCCATTTGCAGGAGGTGTCCTTTGCAACAAGAGACGCCTCCTTGATCCCTGTACGTGAGCGGTTGGGTTGCAGGCCGGTTACGTTCTGCGGAGATCTTCTTTAGGTGCTAAAGTCCATTTGCTAAACATAACCTTGCTTGGCAGCCAATGAGCGTCGTCGTGGCCCAGTTACTCCCTTTTGACTTGCTATTCACTAATCATAAGTTCCTCTTTACTGGCGCCATAGAGTCGCGGCTCGTGTTCTCTGCCAGCATATTTTATCGTTTCTCTGTTATCGTCATTTCGGGGAAGAAGAAGAATCCACTATATTCTCACTTGTAGAAATGTTCAAGTGTTATGGGGATGTATTAAAAAATAATTAAACTACTATTTCGAGTTGCATTTTTGGTTCAAAGTAAAATACATGATTCTTTGTGCGTGGTGTCGAAGAACAGTTCAGTTTCGAGTACAATTAAGCTGCGAAGAGCTCTCTCGAAATTTGCTGCTATTTTTGCGTTACTTCAAGTACTAATTTACGGCTATGTTTCTTATTCACATTGGGAGTGTGTTTGTGGATCCGTTATCATTTTCTTTAACCAGCTGATTGTGCTAGGTACGCAGTTGTTTGCAGTTTATGCTCCGTAGAATATGACTTCTTGCGTTGCTATCTCGGGAGATGATCTTCAATAGAACAGTCTTCATTTGCCATAGTCCATTTCACTATATTAAATTCATTCATTCATCTGTTTCATATGGTTACGCAGTTACTTTTGCTGAACTCGTATCGCGTTCTGATTACTACTACTTCGTATCAAATGCAACCGTCAAAACACTCGCTTATCAGTCAACTGGCGTCGTGCGCTATCTTCTGACGTTTCACTTTGGCGAGACGCAACTTCGTCACAATTTTGCATTTTTGGCGATGAAGTAATGAAATGAGTTATAGAACGTTTTCTTCCTACTCGCAAAAAACAACGGTACTTGATGCTGAAGCTGTGTGGGCAAAATTTTTATTGGATTTATTCGGGAAAGTTTGAATCGCAGATTTCAGGCTCATTTGTTATATCGTTTTATTATATCTATATGATGCTAAAACTCTAGTCGTCTTGTTTGTTTGAAGTCGTGCACAGAAAATAAAATATACACTTATGTCATTTAAAAGAAAGGGATTAAAGTCGGGCATGTTAGTAAAGTGGATACGGGAATGAGAAAGAGGGCAGAATTGTCTTTCTGTCGGCTCCGAGATATTCGAAATTTATACTCTTCGTTTAATCCTGTCTTGTGGATACCGACTTATTTAACTGCATAGGATATATTTCAGGATACGGTTTGATTTTGATAAATTTTATTTGACCCAACGGGTCACCGGTTGTTAAGTAATTTTACAAAAATTAGAAGGCTGTTGTGACATATCCTTGCACCGTGTAACCTGAACTTTTCATTCAGGTCACTGCTATGCGCAGGACATACATACAACGCACAAATTTTGGGATGCTTCGTATTTCCGATGCATCCGAGCTTTTTGTTTGCGTTTCATGCAGGCACTTTGACTCCGTTATCAGAGGACGGTAGTGTCGTGCAGTTGCTACGCACTTGAATCGTTTGAGAACATCCGGTCCCTTCTGAGACTTGTCTCTGCCTCCGGGCTGAGTGCGAGTGTTGGCCTCCGTGCTAAAATACTGTCATTCTTATTTATTAAAATAAGTTATGACAGTACGAATGACTCGTACTGTCATTCTGTTAGCTAAGCGTATGCCACACATGCGGTTCACCAATTCGCCTTGAACAGTACGCCTTTTTTTGTATTATTTTCGCGTATTGTAATTGATTTCTTCACCAGCGGCAAAACATGCATATGCATTGATTATTCCTTAAAGTTGGTGTCGAACAAAGTTTGGCGACATTCTCACGAGTCTGAGAGAGAAAAAAAAAGAGGTCCAGCCTCGCCGTTACATTTTGCTTGCTAAAATTTGTCGTCTAACTTAGGATTATTGGAAGGGAAATAGTTACATTTGTGCTCCCCGACTAGGGGTGTACACAGCACGTATGTTTTCCGAGTCGCAGGAAGACAGTGCCGACCATTTGGCACGAGCTTCAAGGTCATTCTGCTGAAGAGGGATGTAGAATAATTGAATTTTTTTACGTACTTGTGAAATTCTTTCAGCTATTGTATGGCTGGTCTCTTAAATAATGGTAGCATTGGTAGGATTATTTTTCTAGAAGAAAAAAACATTAAAAGTAAACTAGCTTTCATACTGTTGACCTCTTTTTAGTTGCTTTGTTTTCATCTGTACACCATGAATACCCAATTCTCATACTGAGAGTGCGTACGAATCATCGCGTCATTACGCCAAATGATGTTGTTTAGGTAGGAGTTTGTAAACGACTTGAGCGTCGCTTTCGACCCATGTGGCCCTTGCCAAGCAGGCGGCAGCCAAGTATTCAGCTCTACATATTACGGGATGCCTGGGGGCGTCGCTGTGGCGTGTTCTCCCAGCTGCCAATGTTTACTTCGTATTTCCCACTTTGCTTGCGTCGACGTTGGTAAACTAATTTCCTTACAAATGTAACATGAGTTGAATTTCTACGTCTTGAAGTTTTTGGAGTTTTATCATTGCTACATTGATTGAGTTTGAAATGAATTTCAAGTTTACACGCTGGAAAGTCGTGAGGTGTGCCCCTATTTCGATACGATTTGATCTTCTTGCTGCTGGCTAAACGCCCACTTGCCTGCTGATCATCTTCTAACATTAGCATGCATATGCGCGTCAGAACTTTCTCGAAAACTGAGCAAACGAAGCTCGGTGTGATAAAGATGCATTATTTATCATGGTGTTAGAACGTGTCCTGTCACACAGAAGTAACTGTGTTTTAACCTCCAATATATGCCGAGTTTTCCTAGTGTGACGAAGCAGTCGGTCATTATGCCGCTCGTAAGACAGTTGGTTTGCCTCCAAGCAGGCCAGTCTCTGCTGTGCAGAAGGAAGGCTTGCGTCATGTGCGTTATGATTTTGAAACTTGTACACTCTAGTTTGAAGCTTTGCTGCTATGTAAAAAGATCATAATGCGCTGCTCGATCAACACGTATGAACAGACCGCTGGTGCAACACTAACCGTTAGTTTAGTACCTTAGTATTACCAAAATATTTGTTTGAATTCACTGTATCCTTTCACCACTCAAAATATCTGAAGTGCCTATTGATGAATGTAGACCCATAATCGAATAGAATAGATTAGAAGGAATTGAGCCCAGTAGCAGTAGGCTTCCATCATTCAAGATCCGATGCTCCCAGAGACGGATTTAGTTTGTTTGGAAGCACCATCCGTTGACTTGGACAGCTGTCTGAAGCTGTCTCCTACGTTGACACTTCGTGTTCTTACGCATGTGGTGGAGGTTATGGAGCAAGTGAGGAAGGCTTTTCGTACCACAAATTAGTTAAATCAACCGACCGGTGAAACTTAAAACAGAATGGTTCCGTTCTTCGTTGTATGTTGGTCTCGCCTAAAATGCTCTATAACGATTGATGCATAGTAACATACGAATTTCGACTTTACCAGCTTTTTGAATAGCATAAACATTGACCTATCAAGTTGGATACTATTGTATTGCTGCATGATTTCGGGAGATTTTTGGGAGATGTTGCATCAATTACAGGTTGGGATGGTGTCGGGCTACTGCCGTCGGCCGCTGCGGCTGTGTTGTCTGACGTGCTTGCTCTTGCATTCCTGCTCCTCTTGCCAAGCCGCCACGGTTCTAGGCTCTTCATTTCTAGACAAAACAACCTTTATGAGCTCAAGGTATAAGGTGCCTTTTTAGGCTAGCTGGTCAAGGGCTAAAATATCTTTGAAAATGTAGGGCTTATTGTTTACACGTTTTTCACCGTCCTTGTGGTTAATGGTAAAAGTTGATTGGTATTGCTTTTTATTTATTTGTGCATGCTTTTTATAAGTCTCTGTGCTATTTACGTAAGTGAATCCATGAGAAGTACGCTTGGATGAATCTATTGCGTAAGAGGGTTTTTGTGCAGTATTTTCCTGTTCCTAACTTATAAGTGGTGAGATAAGAATTCACCATTCCAGCAGCTGAGGGTTTGCGCTGTAACGGCCCTCGCCGGGTGTGATAAGATCTGTTTTGCGCTCTTCATGGGGT
Organism: Orchestia grillus; assembly: GCA_014899125.1. Taxonomy (NCBI): domain Eukaryota; kingdom Metazoa; phylum Arthropoda; class Malacostraca; order Amphipoda; family Talitridae; genus Orchestia; species Orchestia grillus. The sequence continues at coordinate 30,160 of VOMN01099024.1, forward strand.
CCTTCACTTAACACTTGGCTAATCACGATGGAATTTATTACAGTCGAGTTTCATCTCGTTGGAGTAGTTCACCACCGAAATACAGCCGATCGGGATGCTCTACTTCCAGCCATCATTACCGCTGCGATGTTAGTGTACAAGAGTTTCCATCACTTCGTTATCGTTCAGCAAACGCGTTCCCATTATTCCAGGGGTTCGCGCGCAGATTTTCGTTTCCAAAGTGATGATCACGTCGATAAATTTTCACGTGTATCTAACCTACTGAGGCAGGGATAAATCACTAAATATATCGTTATGCCACTGCTCAAATGTTAAAATTATCTTTTGCATAGTCAATGTCTTATTCTATCTGTCATATTAATATTTTGAAATTATCTTTATAATACTATGGTTTGTTGCAAATTTACCTGACCGGAAAACTACTCTTGTTGGTTTGTATACTGTAGTTGGGGCTTTGCATTTGAGGATGCATCAATGCTGAGAGTACTTGAAAGATTTCCTCTGAAGTTATTAGTCATCCTCACATTTTATTTCACGAATCATCTGTTGTTACACCCGTGTTTTCCTTTACGGTTTTAAATACACTTTACGAGGAGACCAACGATTCCGGGAAGAACCATCTTGGTAGCCGGCCACTGTAGAATGATATTCATGAATCGGTTTACGTGTGGGATGTGTTACTCACCCAGTGCCACGAAATCGAGGGTCTTGACTCCGTCGCCAGTTTATTTACCTCGCGTTCCTCCTGGGGGACTCCTCTCGCGCCTGCCTCGCCTGACCTCAATGGCTGTGTTGACGAGTCGGGCACTCGCTGTTATTCACATCTATCATCTAGCTATTATTTACGCGTACTAGTTCTTGACCACCTAATGAGAGCATGCGATTAGAGCCCTCACTACTAGCTAGCGCGCATTTAGTAAAGATTTTTCAATTTTTCCGAGTTTTTACCTCTTTTTTTCATCGAATTCTATCTAAGAAAAGATTTGAATGTTTTTTTGAGACTTGAACGTGGTAACAGAGAAGGTACAATATTAAAATAACACGCTTCCAAATTAGACTAATTGAATCAGTTTTAAGGTGATGTCTCGATTGAGTCCATCTGACGAACTCGCGAACGGGAAATTTCAGCGTCGGAAATGTGATATACTCCTATTCCGTAGTGCCATGGAAATGTGGCGCTTCTCCAGGAACTACTGTGGTGCACGTCGCAGGTCTGTCCGATTTCGTCTCGTTAGTTTTCCTTCATTTACGGTAATGGATACACTGTTAGGTTAGGCTGTTAAGTTGTTAGGCGCTACCATCTGTACTACCACTACGACCACTACTACTGCGGGAATTAATATGAACCGACCTAGTTGTCTGTGTCTTCGATTCTAATGTTTTCTTGTTTCTGTGTGTTGTACTTGTTTTTCTTTGATTCTCACGTTACTTCTGCTGAATAACAAGCGAACTTCTGCAGACATGGAGCTGAAACTCTTGCATTTGGTGTTCTTGAATAAGAAGTACGAGTTCTGCGTTGCGATGTTCAAATTCGCTGTGTAATGTGTTATTCTTTTTTCAGTACGATTAAAATCTCGTCTATAATGAAGATTGTGTTTAATTCACGTAACAATTGTTTTTCTAGAAATCGACCGAAAAACCTTGCTTTTGGATACGTACCGACGTGTCAAAAAACAATCTATAACACACCACAAGTTTTCGCCGCTGAAGAACTTCGGCAGTTCTTTACAATCTTGTTTACCTGTTTTTCGTACAAATGTGAGAGCCCCTTATCTTTTTATCATCGTTTTGTGATGCAATCAATTTCCTAGACATTTATTGTGTATTTTACTCGTTCGGTTGATGAGGCCTTTCGGTTTATTTGTTACAGCACCGATGTGATACGTTCTATTTAAATCGTGTCCGAAGACGAAGTGCTGTTTTCCTCGAGCTCCCAGGCTCGCACTTCAATTTTTTCTCGGTATTGTGACCCAGCGAGTGGTGAGGGCTACCATTTCTTATAATAGCGTGAGCGCTCGGTCTGTAGGCGTCGTTGTTCTCGAATTTTGCGTCTTAATGTTCAGCGTCCCTGTCGCTTCTTCGGGTGCACCCGAACTGGTGGTAGTGGAAATTTCCGTTGTGGGGGCCTTCTCACTGCACGTGTAAAGTGTGCGTTTTCATTCGAGGAATTAGTCGTTTCAAAATTTAATCAAATAGAAAAACTGTTTTCTTATAAATAACTTAGGGTTGAAAATTAATGTTTGAATGTATTGGAAAGGTATTTTGAAAGTGTGAGTTTAATTTCCAGTACATCATTTCAATAAGATGAATTTTTCTACGCAGATACCAGTATACCTGTAGGTGTTAGGCAGTTAACTTTCACTCGTACCAATTGACTTATCTCAATACTTGAAAGCTTATTATTCAAACATGCGTCACTTACGTGTTTTTCTCAACCTCAGTATTACTCAGTCCCCTTTAATATTATTGTTTATTCTGCTGACTTGGCAATACCGTGAATTCGTGCGCGTACTATTTTTACTTAATTTTTTCATCGTACCTACCTTTCGTGCTTCTCAAGCCATCTGATGAGGCCGACCGGCAGTATTTTCTATGTGACTCGTACTGGTGATATTTCGTAGTATTGTCAATTTATACCGAAACAGTATTCGTTTTAATATATAATGAATATAGAAATTTGACCATTTTTATCTATTTACCAAATTCATAAAGGATTCCATAGCATGGCTCTGACACCTGCCGCGTACCGGTGACTGATGGCTTGAGTACCAGCAGCGGTCAGCGGACCACCACTTTGAGTAGCACTGGTGTAGAGCTTCGTAATTTTTCAGGCTTCAACGTTAGGGAAGGTAAACACTAATTCTCTCGCCGAGTTAGTCTGGAGTACGGGAGGCCGTTGCAATGCTGTCTCGTGCCACGCGATCGCTCACTAATACCTCGTGTAGGACTGGTTGGAAGGTGGAGAAAAAATCATTCGGGCTCGTTAACACTAAGAAGACGCACTTATTTTGAGTGAATGCAATGTGGCGAAAACAGTCATTCGTATTTTATGTATGGACTTGCGTGCATACATAACCTAGTTTTGAACGAAATGAGAATTTAAAAATAAGTTGTACTGGTTTTATTGTCTGATATTCTTAACAGCGGTTAGGATAAACCCGTTTCGTGAACAGTCGTTCATTCACCGGCGACTCGAGACAACACTGTTCAGTTTGAAATTGCGAGGGTACGCAGAGTGACATAATTTTCACGTTGATGTATAACTGCGTTGTAGTATGAAGCTCGTTCTATATTTGTTAACATTCCCTTCAGATAAAATGGTGAACTCTACAAGGCACCTGCATCATGAATTCTTTGTGGTCCCTTTGAAGTTCAAGTTTATTGAACTTGTACATAGCGATTCACCCATCCGACCAGTGCTGTACCCTCTGACCTAGACTCGGCCAAGACCTCGAATCAATACCGGCACATCTGGCCGTGCCCTTGAAACGAGTTTGTTCTTCTTTCTTTTTCCAGGGTCAGTAGTTCCTTATTGAGCGCTGCATCGTCGCGCGACGCCTTTCACGTGTCACGATGCAATTTTTCATTTATTCATCAGCTTGTTTTATAGTGTGATGTTTGCGGGCGAATTACTTCCTCTTTTATTGCTTGTTCACGTTAGCAGGACAATATCTCGTTGATTCATACGCCTATTGCATAGTGGGATGTTTGTTGGCAATTTGCTTTGTTAGTTTTGCTTGTTATTTGCCTGTTAAGTTCACGCTAGCGCGTTAGCAGCCGTACATTTCACGAGCTCGGGTTACACCACAAGACGACCGAGCCCTGCGGAGAGGCGTGCTACCGCATCGTAAAGCTGAGGTCGTGCCGTGTTATGGTTTGCGTCATTGGAACAGATTTAACGGGTAATTGTAACTGTGGTCTTGAATATGACTAACGCGTGCGTGCTGCGAATATTAGCATTTATTCCTCGGAAATATTAAGTTTTTGTTTTAACTATACCTTTAAGCGGTAGACGAATGAGGGGCAATATAGTGCGTAATGCAAAGCTATCTATTATAGAAGTATAGTTTATTTTCTGCGACGTATCTCGTTTCTTCGAATTGGGTAAAACTGATAAACTTTTGAGTAAAATTTACTAGACATGAACTGATGACACCACACGATAAGTTGAAAATATTCGTAGCCGATTATAGTATTCGTGAGGCCCTCTCTGCAACAATAGTTTCGAATTTTTTTTCTTTCCTAAACGCATCTTGTTTTTAAACCGTTGCAACTGGAGAAACGTTTTACATAGCCCTTTATATAATTCTTCAATATTTCAACGGTGCGAATCATCAATTAGTTGATTGTTGCTCGAGGTTTTTCATGGACCGATTGTACCGCAGGGCGTTCTCTGTACGAACGCCATCGTGCCTGCAACCTGCGTGACCGACAAGAGCAGCTCGGCGTTGTTGCACCACTGGTATAGCGGCGGCGGGGCGCAGCACGTGATGCTCGCGTGATGCCGTCCTATGGGCTGCTGCAGCTGCTTGCCGCAGCTGCTTGGCGCAGCGACTCTTCTGGTGCCCAGCCGTCGCTTTCATATGCTATTTAGATACTAGTTGTCGGGTAATTACTGAGGCATCTCTTACGCGTTTCTAAATGCGTGGGAAAATCCACTGTTAGCTTGCAGCATGATTTTCTCATACCCATGAGTCAGGTTCATGTAGAATTGCTGAATAATGGCTAACTCGGATGACTCGGTGCCGGAGCCACAGACTTCTGTTTAATGCGTGTAAGTAACGCGCTGGGAGAAATGTGTGAAGTAATTTACTGATTGTATTGTATTATTTCCAAACTTTCGATTTGTTGCTGCTCATCACGAAGACCATACTGTTCATGTAAAATAAATCGTTCATACGTGCACTTCCCTATCGTTTCAAGAAATATTGCCAAGGATACGCCTCTTTCTGCCAACAGACGATGAATAAAAAGAATTCTCCTTTGGCGGCTTGTAATGGTATGGACGCCGTGCAGCTTGTACGTTTTTCGTAATTTTTTGATGAAATTTTTGATGTTCCCGATGAGATTCGTGTGACTTCAATCAATGCCCGCTGACTTTCCTACTTTACTAATGAAACGATCTTCATTGGTATTTGTATTTTTTCTATTCTTTGCACAAGTTTGAATTTTTCTTAGAAAAATAGAATTACCATTTACTACCTCCTATGGCTTTTGTAGATTTGGCATCCTGATTGTTGTATGTATTATGGTGTAAGCATTTTGAAATTTGTAACTCGGTCACAACAACATATCGATGCGCGACTTGTTTTACAAATGATATGTTGACAGTTCTCCGTGCGTTACATGTTAACTTTATTCGACTACTAACATTCCAACATTGCGCAAAAGAAGGGCGATTTTCGTTAACGACTGTGTTGAGCAACAACTCTTGCATGTCGGCAAAAAACAAATGCGGGTTCGTTCATGCCAGCAGGAGTTGGGCACCGACTTCGTTTACTGGAACATATGGGATTCCACGAGGGCGCTGTATGGAGTTTACCTTCAGCGAACGTGGTGAACTTGAGCGCATCAGGAATGTGTGAGGCTCTCCTTGGTGGCGAGACAATGTAGTTGTTGTAGCCGCACGCGGCGAAGTCATCGATTCTTTCGATAGTCTCGTGGGTCGAGATTTTGCGAGGCCTTTTTCTCACGCCCGTCGTTTAATGATGGTCGATGAATCGATGTCTGGTAGAGTAGAAGTGTTTTCTTTCATGTCATTCGTGCTTTTGTTTAGCGCTCTTCTCGTTTCATAATTTGTTTTCTTCGGCAAAAATGGTTGCATCCTCTATTCTTATCTGACTCGCCGTGCCAACTAGGATGGCGCCTTGACGTTGTGCAGTGCGACTTGAAATAATATTGACTTTCGCTGTATAAACTAGGTACTTAAATTCCGCTGGGCAGGATGGTTAAGCCTTGCCAATGTAGGTTTAGAATGTAAAATCAACGTGAAAGGAGGATATTCGAACGTGTGATATCATATTTGAATTAAGAATCTCAATGTTGAAATGATAATACCAGTCAATTCAATAAATCTGTAATCAAAATTTATTTTGTCAGCGAATGATGAACGCAGTTACAAACACCTCATTACGAAGAGAGGTGTCCCATAAAAATAGCGCCATAATTCACATCCTTAACACGTAAGTCACGTTATGCGCCGTATGTGTACATTCATAACCTTCCAAAAACGCGATGTGTACATATATGGTACACGCCCTTGAAAAATATATTTATATTATGACCGTATTTAAGTTTCAAATTGACAAACTCGGACACAACACACTGAATCTGTAAATGGAAGGCTTGAACTTGTCGCCAGTACTGCAATGCTACCTCATCATCAATCTCGGCCGTGTTAATTCACGAATTTGTGCCTTGTATTAATGATGAATCGTACATGATTTCTCATTGTGATTTGTAGCCATTTCCGTTGTGAATTAAGGCACTACTGCTAAAAAAGTACTTCGTTTTATCGTTTCCAAAGTTTTGTCGGTTCGCGTTAAAGTGCGAACTCGTTTCGCCTGCTTTAGGTATGCGGCCACCGTGCGTTAAGAATCCTTGAGCCTGCACGAGAGCACGAAAACAGTTGCTCGTGAGAGTCGTTTGCTCAGTCACAGACTGGCACTTTTACTCACTCGGTCGTCAGGCAAAGATAAAATGAACGTAGACCTAAAAATTTCTTGCTCACGCGCTTGTTACCTGCCTTTGATGTGTCTTCACGGGAGGTGGGAATGCAGAAGCTGTATTTGACAATTTTGCCTGTTAGCATTTAGAATCAAATTCGGGGTTTCGTACTTCCATTTTTACAATCTGGGGCTTGATAGTGTATTTTTCTGTTCATTTCTTGGGCTAATTATGGGCACTCGTAATGCAGGAAGGTACTTTTGGAGCCTATTCACGCTATTGATTGTGGTGTAATGAAGCTTTCATCTCGTTCGTAGAAACCTGAACGCCCTGCGTTTCCACTGTGGGATTTTGTTACCGAGAAAGCTACTAAATTGAGTGATCTCGCCGTCTTTACCCTTTGAGGACCACGGTCAAGAATTATGATTAAAATTAATATAATTTAGTTCAGAATTCTTATTGCTTCGTTCAAAACTAAAGTGAAGATGTTCACGCGGGCCTAAAATGTGAATGACTGTATTCGTTATATTTTGGTTTTGAAATATAAGTTGGACCTCTTATGGACAATTTAGCCTGGCGAGATTAGCGGCTGAAATGTGGGTGAAACGACGAAGGTTTGCTCAGTTTTTTGGACATCATCTTTTATTGTTCCACGAGCTGGTCAGGGGACCCCACTCTCGTGTACCGATGAGTTGAGTAGCTTAGGGTTCTGTGTTTCCTATTAATTGAACTGCTGCATTGCATTTAACCCGACTTGTATGTGCTACACACTTTTATTTATCGCATTTGCCACCCACCAAACACTTGCTTTTGCTTTCTGTGTTCTGTATTGTGCTAATATTTTGATCAGTTTATTTCTTTGTCAGGGCATTGCGTCCATTAGCTCAGCTTACGAAAAAGAAGATATTTTTGTTAATAATGATTTCACTTTCATACTTGGTTTCGTGGTGAAATTAGAATAAACTCCCAAGATTGGGAGTTGCTTTTCAATGTTCAACTACTGGATGATAACGTGGTGGCGATTTCAGTATCAGTAGAAGCTTCCGTGGTCTTTTCTGGGTCTTATGTTAATATGTTGGTCTTATTCTGGGTTGTGTGGGGACTTGGGTGTCTCTCGGTGACGAGAGCTCTTTGAGGCACAGGTGTCCATAGTTTTTGTTCTCGCTTCCTATGGACTCGAGTGTCGTGCTAGCCGCCGTAGGACTGCGACTCAATTTATGCTGTGCTTTTTTGACGAGCGGTGCCTCAGATGCCATCCTTTTTTGAGGCGTGCTTCGAAATATTTGGCTTGAATATTTGAAGATAAGCTGTGACATGCCGATGGCGATTGAGCAACTTTTCTGGCGAAGTTTCGTTTGCGGGACTGCGGGCCCGAATAAAATTTACGTAACTATCGAGAAACTGATTATTAAAACTATCGGGGAAGCCACCGATATCAAAATCTTAATTGAAATAGTAGTATGCTAACACCACCGACGGTAACAGTGAAACATGATTCTGGCCAAAGCCTGCATTTAATTCTTCGCACCGTCTTAAGCAAATATTACAAAATTGGTTTCATGTGTGTGGTTTCAATTTATTGGATGAAAAACTTAGTTGTTCAAAATAAATATTTTTGTAAGCATTCCTTAGATTTTACGTTGTAAGAAAAAATCGAATCGTAAAGCGGTTTGAAAATTGGTCGGACTATTTCGTTTGAACAAGTCATATTTTATCCAGCTCGCCTTGTTCCATGCTGAGCTAACATTCGCAAATTTTTACGTATTATCAAGTGCTTAATCGTTCTTCCGTGTTCGGAGATCTTGCACGTGAATTTGTTTCGTTTTCTTTCAAATTGGAATTTCCTGGTATCTGTATCATGTAACATGAGCTATATTACCACTCGAATTAAATGTAAATAATGCGTTATGTTAACGAAAACTAGATGAACGACCGGTGACTGTTCTATACTGACCAATATAGTGGAAATTCCATATAAATCTCTGCTTTCTGTCGCAGTATTTGTCCGGGCGTGAGATTCTAATGGCTTTCTTTACGGCAGGATTCACATCATGCACAGCGACCAACCCCATCTGGTTCGTGAAGACGAGAGTGCAGCTCGACAGCAGCAAGATGGGCCACAAAGTCTCTACCCTCGACACCATCAGGAATGTTTACCGGACTAAGGTGCGTCCGTTGTAGTCGACGTACTAAATATTGAGTATTCGCAGTGCAGTAGTAAGCAGTCGTCCTCCACTTGAAACAGATCGGTTCCAGCAAGTAGCCCATCTGTCTTCTTATTTGCTTCCTCTAACATGCTTTATGTGCTTCTGAAGAGACAAATATTTTCTGTGCTATTAGATGCTCGCTTTAGTTGATGCCGCTTTATACTTAGGACAACTGTGTAATGTGTGAATTTTATTCACTGTTTTGAAGAAGGGTAATTTTGCTACTGCATATGAATAAATACTGCTACAATTCGAATTAACAATTCTCGCCTTCAAATATCGTTCTACTGTCCAAATACCTACGTACAATTAAATAATTTGATGAAAAGTTTGGAGATTTGTGAGTTTCGTGTGCGAGATTATTTACAGGGTATTGTTAACTATAGAAATAATTTAAGCACTCTCCAGAATCAACATCGTACAAGATTTTAAGTGGAAATTAAAGAAATGAATAGAAAACGAACTGGCTTTTACGACTTGTGTATTCAATGCCAATTCTTGAATTTATGAATCAAAGTTGGTTGGATCCGTTCTTATTCACACAAATCTAAACTTTACGAATTTTCCTCAACTTTACGAATTTTTTCCTGGCGGCCTCTTTTCTTCAACTTCAAGACTCCTGAATTTGATCATTATATTTCCACACGACGATAAATGAATATGTGCTAAAATCTTCATTATAAGACTCACTGTATGAAATGTTTCTAGAACAATATTTCGTATCGGACTAAGTTCATCTGACGTCCGTTTAAAAATTATGAACCCCGTACGTACAATGTGTATCCCGGAAATGTGTGAACCTTAGCTGAATTAATAAACTTGCTAAAATATGAAGAACCTGAAGTTTGTAGTTATTGTTGTAATTATAAACCCTTTTGGGTGAACTCCATGATGAATAAGAACGCGATGCGTAATGCGGGAACGCTGGAAGACGTGTGCGGCCGCAAAGAAATTGTCGTTCCCAGCGTAACTTTTTCCCTCGACCAACTATAATCGTCTATAATTTTGGCTGTTCATTCACTATAATTTTGGCTAAAATTTACAGTATCCGTTCGGCCGTTTGAAGCTGTTCTTGGTCAGCAGAAGCTGAGGGAGAGGATGATACTCTTCAATTTCAATAGTTATTTCCATAAAAAGAATTGTATACTTTCATGTTTCAAATGGGCTAATGAATTCGGAAGACGGACTCCGTTAATTAATAGGTAATTTATAGGTATGCTTACACAGCTGAGTCCGAAGATAGCCACGTCGCAGATTATAATGGAAACGCACTTTTACGTGCCATTTAATACGAAATAAAGTCTGCATGTGCACAGACTTTTTAATATGAGAAATACAATTAACTTGAGACGAACTTCGTCATTGATAGTTCTGGAAAGCTTATACATAAAGATCCATGTTGAGAAGTTCAGGCCTTGCATCGAATAGGTATTTTCGTACTTCTTTAAACAAGTTAAAGCCTTTGGACATCTAATAAAATAAATGTAGCTTTCAGTTTAAAATGCACGCTGAAAAATGTAGGTATTATTCTAATAATCTTCCTCATACTTGGAGATGTTTAGGCCTTCACGCCCCGGCCACACTGGGGTGCCGCCGCTCATATTAACTAATGAATCAAGATTTGCTTTTAGCATCCATACTCAGATGTTACTTGACTAAACACGGTATGCAACTCCAATCCATGCTCAGCGTGCGTCTCTGCATGAAGATTTCATCGATTTTCACGAGCCATGTTAGGCGTTGAACGAGCGTGAATGAATTTCCTTTTTTCCCTTTACTCTTTGTGCTGTGAGAATTACGTCACATCAGTAGGCATAGGATAGGCCATGAGCAATATTGTTAGGTTGGTTAGGTTTTTCTATTCTATGCTATGGGAACTAGCTACTCCAGGGGTACACTGTTGAGTTACCTCAGTTCTAGCTAGGCCTTCGGAATTTTTTATCTTTCGTGCCCACTTTGCCTCTTTTCATATTCATGCCGTCTTCGCTGATCATTCTTTTCTTTTTCTTCCTCTTCTTCGTTAACTTACTGTTTCTATGTTCAGGGAATTATGTGCTGGAACACACAAGTGCTTATATTCCACGTTTTCTGAAGTCTATACTAAATGGTCCCTTCATTTCGCTCTCTTGTAATCGCCTTCCGTGGGGCTAGGGAGCCTTAAACTTGCTAATGATCTAATCTGTGATAATTATGTGTGTTAATGTTGTTTCTCACAACTCAGGGCATATTCGGCTTCTACAAGGGAATGACCGCCTCTTATTACGGCATCTCCGAGACAGTGATACACTTCGTTATCTACGAATTTGTCAAGGCTAAACTTCAAGAACGAAGGTGAGTTTTTCCCACTCGTTTCCGTTAATGGCCCCACTTTTTTGACTCAAAAATTGAGCGCGATTGGAAATTTGTTTTTGTTTTTCAAGGTTTCTGTTTGTTGTGTGCATATGTTATGTATTTGTTATATTTTTCGTGGGTTATTCACGTTCTTAAATGCTGTAAAGTTCATGGTCATGCGCTGCAATGTCGTCGCTGAGATTGTGTTTCACCGAAGTTAACTTTTTAAACTCTGAACACATAAGAAGTTGTTGAAATTATGTAGATGAAACCTTGTCAATTATGTCGTTCGCATCACTCGTCAAAGTACGATGTATTGACTAGGTGGTGTACCGAGAGAGTCCCGACACTCCTTCAGCTCAAGAAATTAGCGTAGGGAAAATTTTGAGCCTTGGTTGAGATATCTGACGTACTCAAAGGCTTAATTTACTCATTTTGTGTTGCAGACAATATTTAGAGCCTTAACTGAGATGTCTGAAGTATTCAAAGGCTTAATTAATTTACTCATTTTGTGTTGCAGACAATCCAATCCTGATGTGCGATCCACAAGAGACTTCGTCGAGTTTATGGGTGCGGGGGCCATGAGCAAGACGATTGCGTCGTCGTTATGTTACCCGCATGGTGAGTGGCACAGTTCCTTGTGCAGGACATCATGCCTTCGCTTACGTTAAGTGCTCTCAGGCTGCGTTGCCGGCGACACAACTCGTAACTTCTTCAGTGCATTGACCAAAGTGTTTTGACTTGGGCAAAATGAGGGATTATTTGCATGTTTTCAAGTGGGTAGTTTCGTATTTGAGTCGTACAAGTAAATGCTTTTCTGCAAGTTCCATTACAGTCATTGTATTAAAATTTTAAAAAATGCTCTTCACCCTCTACTTAGGTGTCCTCCTGCTTGAAATTGGTTTTTGTACCCTTTTATTCTACTCCTTAGTTTTCGGGTTTGCTGGAAAGCCAGCTCTACAGTCTGTTTGTGTGTGTTATGAGCGGGATTGTGGCTTTAGATGCTTTTTCTCTCTGGTTGCGTGATCGAGTCGTTAAAATTATTCACAATTTTTTCAAGGGACAAATGTAAAGATCCTCATGAATTGTACAAGGTGCTGCAAAATCATCGAACATATATCTTGCTTTAATAGAAGGGAAATAAAATGAAGAATGAACAAATGCATTTTTAAGCTGAAAACTAGTGAAATACAATATCATTCTATGTATATTAAGAAAATAGGAATCCTTTAGTCAATTTTTGCCTTTCAGGGGGCATAGGATAGGCCATAGGCAATAGAGGTAGGTTAGTATCGGTGCGATATAGTCTTGAGTTGCTGAAGCGCTGCTTTCACTACTACTATTCGTACTCATACTCATAGTCAATTTTTTGTTTTATTTCACTTTAATAGAACTAACACCTGTATCAAATCCTTTTGACGCCCCCTGTCTTGCATATTTTACGCGCGTATCAGAGTTCTGAGAATAATTAATAGAGAGCAACCTCGTTGTGGGAGTCCAGTGAAGGTACCGAGCGCATCGACAGTCGCGCCGGTGTAGCGGGGGGTCGAGAGATACGGCAGCGCTTGGTGTCATGTTCTCACGGTCGTGAATGACTTACACACTCAGGACATAATTAGTCCTATGCAAAGAAATTACGAACAAGTATAGTGTATTTCACAGTGGAGTTTATGTGTTGTATATCAGTCGTCATGTTAAGTATTCACTTTGACGTATCGATTTCACAAGATTCAGTGACGGTTATACCGTGTATGAGGGATGTAAAACCAACGTTTTGGCACAGATACACTCGTAGACATGGTTTGGGTAATAAGACATCGTAGCATTTAAAAAATACGACTTCATGACATGATTTAAGAAATAACACCTTATTACATGCTTCAAATAAGTTTTCATGACCTGTTACCAATATGATTTTGCAATATGATTAGGCTCATATAACACTTTACTAAGCGATTCAACTAACAAGACTTTACAACTCGGTCCAACGAACGAGACTCGTAACACGATTATTAAATCTGATTTTACAGCATAATTGAACAACTGAAACTTCATGACTCGATTTAAGATGCAAATGAAAATTTTTGACATGACATAAAGACTTCATAACACAAAGACTTCATAACACAAAGACTTCATAACACAAAGACTTCATAACNATAAAGACTTCACAGCATAAAGACTTCACAGCATAAAGACTTCACAACATAAAGACTTCACAACATAAAGACTTCACAACATAAAGACTTCATAACATAATTCAGTAGCAACAATTGCGAAGGTGCCGTGACCACGCTGTTGCACAGAGGTGGCGCGGACGCGACTGCGGGAGTGCAGCGTGAAGTACCGGGGCTTCTGGCAGACGCTGGGGCTGGTGCTGCGCGAGGAGGGCTACCACGGCCTCTACAGAGGCCTCTCCACGCAGCTCATCCGGCAAATTCCCAACACGGCCATCATGATGGCGACCTACGAAGCCGTCGTTTATGTTTTAACCAGGTGGGCCTTCCTTCACTTCATGACATCCGTACAGCTATTTATTTATCCAAGCGCGCTACCGTTTTGGTTATTCATGTTTTTGCATCAAGAAAAAGCACGCGTAAATCATGCAACTCACTATGCAAATTCTCAACACCGCCATCGTGATGGCGACCACAAGGTCATCGTCTATGTTTCAGCCAGGTAGGTTTTGATTCACTCGATAGTTTCCGTCCTGCTATTTGTTCTACTTATTAAAGTGCGCTGCTGTTCTTGTTTTTGTCGTTCTGGTCTTTCAAAGATTCATGGTTTCAGTTATGCACTTTGTGCTAAGTGAACGCGAGTTAAACTGTTCATTGAATTATTTTTCCAATTTGATTGTTTCATCATTTCGTGTTATTTGCTTTGCCTTCAATTCTCCTCTAATTTGATTCGAACATTTTTCCCAGGGAACGTTCCCTAGTGTAATTCTATTTTCTCTCAATTTTTAAAGTTCTGATAATCAAGGGATATTTACTCTTAACGAGATGAAAAGTTTAGCTTCCGACATTTCTGTGTACTTGTGTTAGCATTGATGGGCCTGATTTTAACCGCGTTTGCTGGATTGTCAATGTAATGATGAAGGAAGCAGTTACGGTCGACGTGTGTACCATACTATGTTTTTGTCTTCATCCGTTGCTAATATGTCTACCTTCTTTGTGTTTGTGCGAACAATGTCTTTCTTCTCACATGAGACTTCTTCTATTTACTGTGTTGGTATTTTTTTCGCATTTCCATTCCGTATTTAAATAATTTTTTATGGAAACATTTTTTGGTTCTCTTTCGATTACACAAATTTTTAGCCTTCAATGGACATACTTACGATCATAATTCTAATGACATGTTTTTAACGCCTCATGTTAACGAATTGGCACATGTACTTCAGTTGTTCAAATTCTACCTGAGAGCATCTACAAGCATCTCGGGTATCTTCAATTATGGTTCAGTTCAAGTCTACGAAGATCAAAGGTAGTTATTGTCTATGTTCAATGTCTTGGGTTGTTTCAGATACTGCGGAGAATCCGAGTTTTACGAAGACTTTGACTAAGCACGAGCGCATCCGTACGAGGGGTTCTCCAGCGACTCATCTCTGCTCCTGCTCAGAATTACCTCGAGAACTCGACGACTACGCTTCTAGTTTCTGCAAAATACTTACTTAAGGAGCGAGGTGTGAACAATGTTTGAGCGCGTGCTTCTTCCCATCGATCTTTTTTTGTTCATAGTCACTTCATTTCAATCCGGAAAGCATACAATGCAGTTTAATTAGGTAGGTTTAAAATCCTGTGTTAGCTATGCATGCCGTCACGTTTTTCATGCGACTGGAGTTTTTCCATTTGCACTAAAGGACATAGGAAACGAATCCCATATTTTATGCTTTTCTTAAAAAAATTTTGGAAATAAATATCCAGATTCTATTGTTTTCAGAAGGAAATTGTGGGGCTGGCACGTTCTCAATTTAATTATTGGGATAAGATTTCGACGGATAGCGAGCTTTTGTGAACTCATGAAAGGCTACCTTCCCAGGACGTGCAGATAAGCTATCTTGGGCACCTAATCAGGATTTCAGTTCTGTTGAGTAGCATGTACACATACCCTAGATGATCACTTACGTTCTCTAGGTTTGTGTTGTAAATCGCCGGACGCTGAGTGTTTTTGTGCTTAGGAGTAACAGGCTCATAGTTTAGGTCTTTAGGAGATGCGAGGGCTATAAAATTTCGGTGTCAGCTTGTTCAAAAGTTTTCAATTTAGAACAGCGTGCGAAGAGCACTGTTATTGGTTCACATTCCGACTTGAACAAGAAATTGTTTTCGGAACCATGATAAAAATCGACTTTTCAATCAATAATACATGATGACTATCCGTTGCTTATTCGTGGAAAGTTCTGGGTAATATAGATCTTCAGTTAATTTCGAGAAATTGATCTTTCAACTATGCTTGAATTATTTCTCAAAAGCAGCTAAGTGAAATATGTTGTTAAAACCCTTTGTTATTTTATTTCCTGATCTATATTACCCTTGTAGTCATATCTAGATTCTTCCTCGTAGGTTTAGACTAATAGATTTTTGTTTTTGTTCATAGGATGTTCTGCTTGTTGGCCGCCTGAAGACATTAACGTCTTCTAACAGTGATATCCTTAGTTTCAGGTTTTGTCTTTCCGTCGTAGTCATAGAATTTTCTTGATAACCTTGTTGTAGCGTTCTCGTACAGAATTGCCCATTTCGTGCTAGTACGTTAATACCAGATGGTTGATTTTCCGCGCTCTGATTGCTCATTATTATAGGTATGGGCTTTGGCTTCATTGAGACAATTTTAACGGTCCCAAGTTCGTGATGGTGCTTGCCCAGCTTGTCTTATTCTTCATTGTCATGAATGTCTAATTTTCACAGGGAAGTCACTCTTGGCGGGTGGAATGTGGTGCTTCGTCTCAGTTGAGTAAATGGTGCAAATTATCCAAAACCATTTTTGTGTCTAAACGTATAAAGCAACTGAATTTGTTTAAAATATGTTATGAGTTTCAGTTGCTAATGTTGTGTGACGGTGTTGGACATTCTACGGTGTTGACCATTTCTATGTGAGTTGACGCTTACTGCTGGTCTATTAACGTAACGTAGTCTAATGTGAATCGTTGCAATCGTGATAGATTTAATGCGTGAGTCTCTTTTGATGACTGTAAATAGAAATGTGTTGAGTTAGCGTCTCACTGTACAGCAGTTAAGATAGCGAACTAGGCTTAACTTTTGAATGATCTTAAAGCGTGCGTCGGTAACAGAGCTGTGATCTACCATCAGAATTTTGGACGGAAAATGCTTCATTAGAGCTGGAATCGTGTGCCTTCTTTACAGTATTAAATTTCAAATCGGAGGATTGAAAAATGTTACTTATTAAATTTAAGACAGCGCTGATTTAAATAGACTTGGGACTTTTTACGTTGCTGGCACCTTTGGTACAGGATATAAAGTGTGGCTTGCCAATCTCGTTCACTTCACCCTCGATATATTCGTAACTTGTTTTCACGCTCCGCTAATTAGTTACAGATGCAGTGAATCTTTGAGTCTTAGTCTATTGTTGTGTACGATGTTTTATGTTCTATCCTGTTCCTAGGTTTGTACTTAGACGATTGAAAGGCAAAATCTCTTCATGTACATATCTCGTTTCTTCGTTCATCTTATGTGTGTTGCGCGCTGGCATAGCTCACGAGTTTTGGGAAAGCTGATGAAGTTGTCAATGTAGTATTCTTTGTTACTACTTCCGGTTACATATGGACAAATTTCTATCACACCCCGTAACATTCGTGCGAAGCGTCATACTTGCTGCTTTCAGCACTGTCTTTCTTTATTTGAAGTCAACGCACAAGGAGAGTGTGCGATCTAGTTTACATCGCGACGACAATAATAAACTGGCCACCGAGTATCCCAAAGAGTCTAACAGTTTTTTTCAATTCTTTGGGTATTCTTTTATTTTCACTTGGAATTACACTTTATTTTCACGCTAGGAAGCATAATAATGAACGTTTAAACGAACCGTGCGGATTGTGTCGGTCAAGACTTGTCCGCAAACATTCTCTGCCGTAAGAACGTTCCTTT
The DNA here is from genome assembly GCA_014899125.1 of Orchestia grillus. Classification (NCBI taxonomy): domain Eukaryota; kingdom Metazoa; phylum Arthropoda; class Malacostraca; order Amphipoda; family Talitridae; genus Orchestia; species Orchestia grillus. The sequence goes on from VOMN01099024.1 coordinate 47,462, forward strand.
CTCCTCTGAGTTTGCAGCATTCGCATGTTGAGCGTTGCTCCTGAAATTTTGAACTTCATTCTTTCTTTACGCTGTCTTTGTTTCATTCACTTGAGTAACCAGTGCCTCATGTCTCCGCCAATAGAGCGATTGTCGAGCATTGTTCAACATCACCGAATTTATTTGTGAGGGAAAAGCTTCATTGAGTTACTCATTTTGTTTTCGTCGTAGTGCTTTGGTATCGTTAGTGGGGAGAGCGTACTTGAAGTTCATGGAATGTATTCCTTACTCATAACGAAGTATAGTTAATTTAGAATGACCGTGGTTGTTGAGCAAGCAGTTGTTGAAATTGTGAATTTTTCTGTTTTTACTTCCTTTAAATAGGCATGGACTTTAGAAATGTCACGTGTCCTTTAACGAAAATTTCCAAAATTGAACCTGAAAAGAGAAATTATCATTCTCTTCGAACTCTCTTGATGAGAAAAGAATCGCACTTTCTTCGTGGATGCTGAGTGTTGGTGCTTCTTTCTGCTGCGAATCGCCTAGCTACGACTGGGTGGGAATTCTTGTCCACGAGTCTCTACTTTGTGTTGGAGGCAGATTCATCCCATACATAGTTTCATTACGTTAAAAATATAGGCCGTCCTCGCTATTACGAACACCCACTCTGCCTAATATTGCAGTTAATGTACACTGGTTCATAGAAAATTGTTAGCTCAAAATATGAAATAGTCAGTGCTTTTAATTTGAGTTACTGTCTGTAAAACAGAGCGCGAATGGACGGTAAAACGAGGTCGGCTTGTATACTCACATTTTCTGTTCGGGACAGTGAACCCTCGACCACTCTCTCCGTGTCCAAAGAAATGGTCCGAACATTTCACTCATTTCATGTTAAGTATTCATTTGTGGTTCGTTTGTTTCTTTTCTCGTTATTTACCTTCGATTTTCTTATATAGAGGTAATTCTAAAGCATTTATCATTTCGTTCCACATTACTTGATCATCGGAGAATGAAGACTCAGCCCCTTCTAAGAACACGAGCGATCCGCTCTAAAATGAACGGCTCGTGTTACATGAGCATCTTATGGGTGAAGTTTCAAAGCTGTGGGCAATAATTTTTCGTGATCGGCTGATCTCTCTCGTAGTGGTTGTCCATGGTCAGACCTCGGGGTTGGAGTTGCCTTGTTTCTTTTTTGTCTCGTGATGCGTGCGGTGTCAGTTAAACCATCTATTGATCGCTCTGCCAACCGAGATACTCTACTTGCACACTCCTGCTCTAATTGATGAACCTTTTCGCCGTCAAGATTGTCTTCATTTTTAGCAGGAGCTTTTGTGAAGCCATTGCCATTAGACAGAAGTGAGAAGTACCAGCTCTGGGTTCAGACAAAAACAGGCTTGATTGATGACGCGTTAAACAGCGTAGAAAGTATTGCATTTGTTAAGATTTTCTCTGGGGTAGTAATATGAATTTATGACTCGAGCTGTGAAATCTTGATGCCGTGCAGGATTTGCAAATGCATTTTGTAGATTATTTGTGAGTCTTCAGAAGCTCCTCCAGTAATAGTCTATCAAGTCAGGCTTTGTTGTGATAAAACAGTTGACGGAACTCGGAGTACGTTTCTTTACTGGGAGACTGGGCTTCGATCCCGGGAACTGGGTGACATACGATTTTCAGAACGACAGTTTTCCTGTGTTTGTAAACAGAAATGCGATTTTCCGCTGAGATTCTGTTTTCTGAAGAGGTTTAATTGTATAGAGCTAGTGCAAAGAGACGTTGTACTTCGAGAGTTGGTATTTGAAGTCACTTCACCATATCTCTGTATTTGTATTCAAGTAATTCATTGCTATCACTTGTTGCTAGTTCATCATATAACCATCTATCATTAGTATTGTCTCAATGTATGTACTATCTGATACTATAAATGTGATGTGCTATTGAAATATCTTGTTAGAAATCATGTAAATATTGTTCATATTACTGCAGATATGTTAGCTTACTTCGTTATTTTCTGAGCTACGCCACCTACATGGAATTTAAATTCGAACTTTGTTGTTGGGAAAAAATATTTAATCGAAATTCTTTAGGAACTCCTTGCACCTCCGGAGTAATTTTGTATCTCTAGCCTCATTTTTGATAAAAACAGCGCTTTACTACAAGCGTTTTAGAAGACTTAGTGTTGCTCAGAAATAATCAGCATTCCCGAGCTTTTCTTGAGGAGGTTAAATTTTATGGGACTGACTTACGCAACAATCTTTGGAGACGTTGTCGTCCTCAGATTTGTTATCAGCTACTGAAAGCTGTCATGTGCGGAGCTTCAGTAGACTTAGACGCAACAATTTACTAAATTTTTTCGAGTTATAAGAGGGGCTTTGTTTATTCCCTGGTCTTTTTTCATTTACGTAATTTAAACTTCTCATAAACTAAAATTCCGCATAGGGTAATGTCTGCAGCATAGCTTAGGGACTTAACGCTCCCTGCAAGACTATGCTACTAGTAAAACTTCGTTAACTACCCTAGGTGACTTGCCTTCCGCTGGGGTGTGCCGTGCTACCCAAGTCAGACTCCACAACAATCGTTAATGGACACTTCCGAAGGTTCAATTTTAAAAGTTAGAGTGGGGCTCAATTAATATTTTCTAGGGATTTGGTCGACGTGTTATTTTGGCAAATTGTAACGTCGAGTGCAATGATTTTATTCCTGTGTTCGCATGTGTTTGGGGCACCGTACGCACACGTGCAGATCCAGTCCCGCTGACACGTGCGTGTGTCCGGACCCATATGATTAATCGTTGAGAAGTCGGTGCTAATTTGTTTTGTAGGGCATTTTCTTGTGATAGCTTTTGTTATTACAGATGTTGACGGGGAAGCCTTTCCAATACTCAATGTTTTGAAGCTGAAGTTGTGTCGGCCATGTATGACTTAAAGTGCATTTATTCGGACTCGAAGTCTCCCGCGTGCAAGACTCGAGTCTTCGCATATTCTTTTAAGTTTTCGTCGATGAGGTGCAAAGGAACTGTTGCTCGTTCTCAAGCCGCATCCTTAATTCGTTTAATTTGAAACGAAATTCGGCGACTTTCAACGCGCAAATTCATGAGGTGATTTTTACTCTAAACTTCCGTGCCGCGAGCTCCTTCCCTATCTTCGTCGCCAGAATGCGTGTATCTCCAGTGTAAATCTGTACCTGATTTGAGTTGGGTGCCATGTGGGATCTAACATTATTTTCCTTGGATATTCATCAGTACGACAATTCTTCCACTGTAATCTTGTAATTAAACTTAATAAAGGAAAGTTGTTGAACCGATTTTATTTTATTCACTTTCACTCACTCGTGGGAGCAAGCGTAATTCTGCCCTTGCAACGTCAAAAGTGTCATATCTGAAAACGAACAATGCGCGATCCTGAAAATATTCGTTTTATGAATCATTTAATGTTGAAAACAATTACTAACACTAATTTTTTTTGCATAATTCTAATTTATCAAGCAAGCCATTTCTAACTAGATGGTTTATTTTTAAGGAAAAATTGTTCTCGATTGAGTGACCTCCAAAATAAGTTATATTTTTACATAACTGTTTAGCAAAAATTTCAGTCGTTTAAGATCTCTTGAGATAGTTCTCTGAAATACAATTGGAGAGGTTCTCAGGCTGAGGTCATGTGTAATTAATTTTGAAATAAAGAGCCAACGTTATTATTTTGTATACGTTAAATAAATGATTTGTATACGTTTTTGAATACTGAACTTCCATCATCAGTGCTGAAATAAAACTACCAGTTTTAAAACATGAACATCGTTGTTCAATTGAGGTTTTTCTGTGAACAGAAATCCTAATTTTAAGATTTTTTTAGTTATCCATCATTATGAAACCTTGATAGTCTAGTACTCGTACTATTACATTACATAACGGATAGAAATTGGAACGTAAATGGTGGTTATGCATGTACACGTAATAAATCTATGTTTCGGCTAATTTAAACGCAATAAGGGATCAATGAACCAGTCCGCACGATATTAACTAACATTGCCACTTGAGCTTAACACTCGTAGTTACTAAGCCAGTTAAAGTGAGAACTTCATAACAATGGGGTGAAATGTTTCACACGTTCACATCTCGTAAACCTGCCATGCTGAGCAAACACTAGGCTGCACGTCGTCTAAGCTTAGCGAAAAAACATTCGGAGTAAGGACATGCATTTTGGAAGACTGCCAATTGGTCTGAGGGAACCGAGATCGAATTGTTTTATCGCAACTCCGCTCGTTAGGTAGGCAGAGCAAAAGGAACAGCCAACGAGAAGCATCACACCATCCCAACGGCAAAGCACGGATCGGGTAGTAAATGGCTTGGAGAGTTTTACAACACTTGACACTGGTTCACTTCATAACATTGATGAAAAAGAAGATGGATGGGACCACGTACCGTCAAATATTGGAGATGAATCTCATTCCAAATGCGAAGCGTTGCTTCCAAAAATGCAAATAAACGTTCCATCAAGATAACCAGCCTAAACCCAGCGCAAAATTAAGGTTGAAATGGTTAATGAAAGACAAAATCAATGTTCTGTGGCCAAACCAATCCCCGGACCTGAATCCTATCGAACATTTTAGGGGGACACTAGAAAAGGTGCATCAAAGAAGTCTGATAAATCTTGAAAAGCGAATAAAATATGCTTTATTTTCAAACCCTCTTCGTTTTCTCTTTTTCGTAATTCCTTCCTCTTCATTCTTAACTTGCCGTGTCTTTATGCGTCGAGGATCCTGTATGTGAACACACCTTCGGTAAAAGATTGCAGTAAATTTCGTTCCCAACCATCTACAAAATTAATCATATCTTGAAAAGTGGAATAAATGACTAAATACAAATTCTCTAAAGAGTCTTGGATTGTCAGATGCCACATCCATTGTAAACAACGACTTCAGTACATTTGGATGAGCGACAGCACAGCTGTTGTGAGAACTAGTGCCGCCGGGACCAGTTTAAGCCAGGCTCCGCGGTCGCGCAGGATGCAACATAATTCAAGGGCAAATCAGGCATGAGAACTGTGGACGGGGCAGAACGGTAACGCTGGGATTTAGAATTTCATGGTGTTAGTAGAACACGAGAGTGGTGTTGGGTACGTGGCTGTTTGTGGGATTTGTACTGTGTGATGAGTGTATAGTTATACACAAGATTATTCATACGCTTATATTATTCATGAATATATTTGAATAAATCCTCTTATAGGCTATTTTCTTAGCACTGCTTAAACAAAAGTTTCGAAGGTGTCATGGAATAAAACCCTAAGTGAGAGTTTTCGAAAAAATTCATTTTAAAGAAAATATGAACAATGAAACGGAATGAACCATGTTATATTTATTTGTAGCCATCTCAATAACCTGTTTCGGAGTTTTTATTTTCTATAATTTCCTCCAGATGTTTTCTGTAGTTCACTGTAAGGTTCCCTCAGGTATCAACAGGAATCTTGGACCAGTGATTTTTTACAATTTCCTTCAATTCTTTAAGATTCTTGGGTTTTCTGGCATTGACGTTTTTCTCAACAACCCCCCTCAAATTTTTGATCAGATTGAGATTTAGGCTATGGCTTGGCCACTGCAAAACATTAACTTCATTGTCTTCCAAATATGCTTCAATACATTTTGAAGTATGCTTGGGGTCATTATCATGTTAAAAAAACATATCGGGTCCCATATGCGTCGGCAGAGTGTTTTAAATTCTCGCTAATATTTTTATACATTGGACTTATTTCATGATTCCTTCAATCTTTGCCATGCTTCCAGTTCCATTGGCGGGGTAACATCTCCAAAACATACGACTCCCACCACCACGTTTCACAGTTGGAGCAGTGTTTTCTGTTTGAACGCTTCACCTGTTCTTCTCCAGTCCAAAAAAACGTCCCTGTGATCCAAAAGCTCCATCTTAGTCTCATCTGGCCAAAGAACCGGGAACCAAAACCTAGTCTCATTATCAATATATTCTTTAGGAAAAGATAATCGTGCCTTAACGGGTCCAGCCGTAAGAAGAGGTGTTTCCCTGGGTCTGTATCCTTTCAATCTTTCCTTAATAAGAGTTCTTTGCAGTGTTAACCTCAAAATTTCGATTTTCTTCTTACTAAGATTCAGCAACATTTTTCCCTTTATCTTCGCGTTTTTACTCTCTTTTCACACTATTAGTCTTGCCGATCAAGGTTTGAATTTATCATTTCTTCCGCGGCCTGTGAGGTTCTGGATGGTATTCAACTTTTTGTTCTTCTGAGTAGTACTTTGAACAGTCGATACAGGGACTTCAAATTGCTTCAAATTGATTTGAAGTACTACCGTTTTTGTGAGCATCTACAATTTCCCGTCTTAACTCCATACTGACCTCCTTTATCTTCACCGTGTTATCTGAACTGTGGCTAAAGTTTAAACAAGATGTTTTACGGATGCTTACATTAAATGAACTAATTTCAATACTCAAGAATAATCTGAAATATCTGCATTATTATATTACATTCACATGTTGATCTAAAAACGTTGCCTCGTTAAGTTATAGGGATTTTACAGTAGGTTATTGAGGCGTGTACGAATAAACATGAACACGGTTCATTTGTTGTTATTATTCATTATTCCTTTAAAATAAATTTTTTTTTTTAATTCGCCCTTTGCGTTTTATTCCAGAACACTTTTGAAACTTTTGATAGAAGCATTGCTAAGAGAAGTAGACTATACAAGGATTTATTCAAATACAGGGTGGCCCAAAAGTAAGGTACCCATACTGATATCAGTAGCACTGATAAGTTAACGAATGTTAGGACACAATTTTATGAAATGGTACTTTACTTTTGGGCCACCCTGTATATTCAAGAATAATACAAAGGTGTGACTAATTTTGGGCGTAACTGCCGGTGAGTGATACACGGGCTGAATTAACGTCTAAACGCGCATTTTTTTCGACAGTTATTTCGGCTGCGTTAAGCGAACGAGGGAACGTGAGGGTAGAAAGCGAATAGTCGTGAGTCTTTTTCAAGTGGAGTTTTAGCCGCATGAATAAAAGTACACACCATTGATCGACTATTGTCATTGAGCAGCTTACGTAAACTACCGTCAAGGGTCGGTTTGGACATGTTAGTAGGACGAAGAGGACTTTGAAAAAGATCTCCTCGTAATTTAACAGCCTAAGGACTTCAAGATCTTCATGCCCCGAATCATTACCATCTCAGGTTTTCCATTTTTCGCTGCTTTGAAATAATCCGAATGGTAAAAAAAAATAGTGAATTGGTATTAGTTTTCATCTCAATCGAAATGAATAAACAAAAAATGCGTTGACCCCAAAGTCGATTTCTTACTATTAATGCCGGCCGAGGTTCCATCAGGGAGTGTTTGAGTTCAAGTTAGCGCCAGAGGAAATGGCTTTCTCGAGTGTGGTGTAAATATCACATAGGTGACGGCGATTTCCAAAAGCTTTTCTGTCTCTCTCCGGATACGGGTTGCTGATGCGGCAGTCTGTTGCCCGAGGTAGGTCAATAACCGATAACAAAAATTGTTATTTCTGCTCATATAAAGATAAACCAGCAAGCGCCTATGTAATCATTAACATTTGTTATATTAATAGAAATTGGTTATATTTATCTTCATTTTCCAACCTATTTCAGTTCAAGTGCATATGAAGACACCTCAGTCTATGTTAACTTAGCTAGAGCCTACATCCTTTAACTCACCTTTGATATCGGTTGTCCGTTTTCCAATCGAAACAATTCCGTCCTTAAAATTATAGCCACCAATCAGCATCATGGCAATTGAAAAACAACCTAATTTCAATAGCGAACTTTGAAAATTACAGTGATCGTCTTTCTATTTTGAGCTCTAAATTTTGGTAAATGGTAGTGACGAGTGCTCGTGAAAGGAAAAGATATAGAATTGATCTCCGATATTGTTGACGAGTTCAAACTCAACTGGAAACTTAGCTCAAGTACCACTTAGTTCGTTGAATTTTATTTGAAAAACTGGATGATGGCTGGACAGTGCAAAATGTGATTATGGGTATATTTTGTGCTCTACGTTGTCTGAAAACTCAGAGAAGATGTGAAAGTTTAGACTTTTATTCTAAAGCAAAAGCAAGTTGAAAATTTCATTCTAGACAATTGTACGGGGTCAGAGCAGCAGTGTTCGCCTCTGAAGACTATAAAGGTCTTGGAAAACATCCGAGAAAGTTGTCGAGCTCATAAAATCTTATATATCCGTAGTCTATTCAAGGTAGTGAAGATGTGGATCCACCAAATGGCTGCAAGGAGGCCCTACGTCTAAGAGCAAGATTTTGCGCCTTATGTGCGGCGTCCGGGAGACCCAAACCTGGATGGAAAATTTCTTCAACCACACTGAAAACATTTAGTCTCTCAGCTCGCTCAACTGAAACACTATTAATTTCTTTGTCGGAGCGAGCCTGCTTAGTATGAGAGAATAACCTGTCCTGCGGTAGCACAAAGGACGATTTAAAAGGCAAGGATTTATTTAATATTGTAGACATACAGTAAGACGGAACCCAATAATAAGTGCCTGTTGCTCGTGGTGAAACTATCATCGAAGGTAAGCAAATCCATCGAGTGAAATGGATAGAAAAGTTTTTGAAGACTTCCTAATCTAAGTTCGCGTATGACAAACTAATTTAAGTCCGCGTATGACAAATTAATATAAGTTCATCGATCGCAGACGAATCTAAGACGAGCTAAGTTTGATGAAACGGTTACAAAACTAAAAATAAACGATTTGATTTCATTTTCCAACAGTAATCTCTGCGGAAGAATGGGGCACACGCCGTTAGATATAAGGAACAGAGTCTCAGTAACCACTGTTAAAAGTATGATACCGAGAGCAGAATCTCTCAGACATGATTGTGCGTCTGGCTGTTTCTTAAATAAGTTGGACGTCAATGAGCTCAAGATATCAGCTGATAACGGTATATTCTAGTGGATGCGAATCTTGCTTTCCCGAGTCAGTTTTGAGCAAACTTTTGATGTGAATTGACATAGACGAATGTGATGCCCGTATGGTACAGATCTGGTTTTGGTCGGTGTTTCGGGATGGAAAATGTTCTCTACAAACATTACATGATAGTGGCTACTGTTGCTACAGAACATATAATGACATTTTCTATGCAGAAGCTATGACGACGCAGAGTATTTCACGACTCTTATTTCAAAGAAGTGTGTTATTGTGAGCCTCTTAGAGAGGGTGTGTGCTTAATTGATTGGTGTAGCATCAAGAAAAAATCATAAATGGCCATGCCACGCGTACTTCAATTGAAGCAGAAGGTATTTCTGAAGTACACCTGTCTCATAAAGTATTTGTCTTTTCAACACTTCTCTGATATTGACGCATTTAAAAAAAAGTATCTTGTACTGTTTAGATACCGGTTTTAGTGAAGGATATAATTATTTTGTATTCTATTCAAAAATTCGTAAAATAAAGAAGGTAAAGTTAATTGATGTTCATTTGTTTGGTTGCTGATGAAAGTTTAAGGGGAGGAAAGTTCATTATTTTGAATAGCGGGTATAAATATCAACCATGTCTCGTAAGAGCTTAGTAGACCCGCTCAAAACAGCCGGACTGCTGATGAGCCTGAACTGCTATAACACTCAGCATGAAGAATTAATTAGATAATCTATATATTAATACGCTTGTAACTATCTGTGTCACACTTTACAGTACATGCAGAACATCGCAGTATATGAANTATCTATGATATGCGCACCAGCTACAGCACTGGCGTGCAGAAAAAGAACCATTGTAACTAAAATTTCTCTAAAAAACAGTTAACCGTTTTTCCCTCCCAAAGCAATGGAAGAGAGAAGAAGATTACAAAGAAAAGCAGCAAGAGAGCGACAGAGACGCAGACGACAGCGCTTACCAGAAGAAGAAAGGCAAACAATCCATGAAAGAAACCGACTACGAATGCAACAACGACATAATACAATGAGCTAAGAACAGTGCGAATTACATTTGCATGTCATGAGAAACAAGTCAAGAAAGAAGAAACAACATGATTGAGCTGGAAAGGCAGCACTTCCTAGAGAACATGAGAAACAGAGACCGNACGGTCAGATAAGGCAGTCGGTATCAGTGATACTGAAAATTACCATGTCAAGAGTTACCGGTAATTCAAGGGTATCTTAAGAACTGAACATGTTTTGTCCCGCCATTTTTGGCGGGGTTTGTCTGCTAGTAAGTATAAATCACGGACTGCCTTCTCTGACGCAGTCTCGCTGATTAGGCATGCGGACCCGAAAATTTTCAAATTCCTTCGATGCGTCACGTAAAAATTACATGCATAAAAAAGTGAATTAATACATCCACTTGTCGTTTCAT
>VOMN01099027.1:0-48781 GCA_014899125.1 Orchestia grillus
ATTAGTTCCGGTCTTCTTTGGAAGAAAACGGAACTTGCAGCTCGGTTTTTTGGGAGAAAGGTTGGCAATAAAATCCCTGATCTCTCTTCAAAAACATCAGAATAACCTAGATCCAGAAGGAAGCACAGATGCAATTAGTCGTTCACTTCGTCGTATGATACCTTTTCGAGGTTTCCAAGGAAGACAACGCTTCTGAGAGGAAACACGTTCTTTGTCGTTTCAATTCTGCAAATAAGCGTCTCGTCGGACTCGCACCAATTTGGGAAGATGTACTTTGGTCGGACGAAAAAAAATTAAATTTTTTAGGCAAATTGCGGTGGTAAAGGTCTAGAGAAAATAGGGTAGTGAATTCGCCGGTGAATACTATTCCAAGAGTTAAATATGAAGGCGGATCAATCATGGTGTGGGGCTGCTTTATTATTCCTGGTGTAAGAAATATTGAAGTAAGAAAAGGAACAAAGGGTGGCACTTGTTATAGAGACATTTTACGATTAAATTTGAATTGTAGTGCACGATCCCGCAGCTTAAAACCAAAAACGTCCTGAAACTTACTGCAAGGCCGACTTAAATTTAGTTACACACGAGTGGACTAAATGTTCTAAAATGGCTAAGTTAGTTTCTAGGTTGAAAACTTTGGAGAAGACTTGAACTCAAAATTCGAAAAAGGAAACAGAACATTTCTGAACTATAGGAGATTTGTCATGAAGAATGGAAAAATGTTAGCCAAGAAACGTGCAAGAAGTTTGTAGGGAGCACTCCAAACGCATGCGGGCTGTATTTAGCAACAAAGGTAACGCTTCGATATATTTACATCATGAAAGTCAGTGCGACGAATACAGTTTGTTTCGAAATACTTTTTGTGAATTAAATACTTTTTGTTCTAGATTTACGTGGATAGTTAGGATTTATTAGATGATGACTTATACAACTTTGATATGAACTTTCAACTGGCACATTTTAATTTGTAAATAAACGATATGAAAAAGATACGAAAACGCACTCCAGTATTTATTGATGAATTATAGATACAAAAGTTTTTTAAAATTCGCCACCGAATTCATGAGATATTTGATTTAGTTCCATCGATCTGCGTTGACCGTTAATTTTAGTTGAAGTAGTTGTTAATATTTATCGTAGTCCGGACCCTAAAAGTGAATTATCAAATACTCTAGTTCAATAAATCACATTTATATTTGCAATTTTGCTTGTGGCGCTTTGTGCAGAAAGTTTTACGGAGTCCTTTGATGGGATCTATGAAGTCAGTTAAGATATTCGACCATAATTTTTCGTACGCAAATACAGCTAGGGGTACGTGGGTTGATGCACGTATGTAAGTGAACCTGATGCGCTTGCTTAATTTTTTCCTGCCTGTAGGAGCTTTCAGTCGCCGATGAACATGGAAGTGAAAGTTAGATATAGAGTTTCATTTTTCACATAAAAATGCAAAACTCGCCAGTGACCACTGTGTTGAGGAAAGAAGAGTTACTCTTCACAGTTAGCAATATGTCCTGTATGATGTTAAACGAAGTTGCTTCTCGCCGATCGTTCGTAGTTTTGACATAAACTTCGCTGAGATTCTCCTAATTCCTAATTCTCTGACAAAATGTAGTGAGCTGGACTTTTGATCGTGATTTGGCGATCTTCATACCACAGCTCTTGTACATTAAATTCAGTGTGGTGTTCAAATTTTTCTATTATTTCGTCCAGAACGTAAATCTGATGGTGCTCGTTTGTTAGCGACTCGAAGTATTAACCGACCAGGAAAAAATTCTAGCATGCGCACTGAGTTCTCCTACATTAGTGTTCCAAACCAAGTCTCCTTAGCTTTATCATTCACACGCGGTTATTTAAGGTTGGACATTTTTTTCAAGGAGTCGCGTATGTTCAGCACTAATTGACATGGTGGTTAATCTTGTTAGTAATCTTTAACATCGGTTGATTCTAAATTGCACATGGTGCCACTCCTTCAGGTTATCGTTCGAGTGCTAATTTAATGAAACCTTTAGAAAACAAAAAAATTTTAAAGTAAATCCTTAAATTTATTGATACCAATCGTCAGTGCCTAAAAAGCGTTCAAGAATTGCATGCAATGAATATACATAGCTTCAAAGTCCTTGCACGTGTTTTTCCCACTTGAAGAATATATAATTGATCTTTCATTAATTGAAAGACTTTCAGACTTTATTTCTGCTTCTCTACGTACTCTGTTTTAATGGATTTTGATTCGAGGATTATTGAGTATTCAAACGTGGCTTACTCTGTATTTAAATGTGATCATCACCTGCTGTTCTTTTACACCGCAGTGCGGCCCTCGGGCATAGTCCACTCTATTGTATTTAAAAATATGATCAGAAAGTTGACGAATGTCGGTTAGTTTTCCCTCAGAGTGCATAGGCTAGGCTGTAGGCAATAGGATTAAGTTAGTTAGCTTTACCTACCCTATGGGATTGCAACTAGCCTCCCGAAGGGGACACAGTTAGGTAGCTCAGCCCCTGGGACTTCGAACTTCAGTGCTCCCTTTGCTTTTTCCATTCTTACGTTCTCTTTGCTGATTATTCTTCATCGTTTTTTCCTCTTCTTTCTTAATTTAATTTTTCTATGCACAGGGAATCTAGTGTAAGAGGACACGTGTGCGCAGATTCCACGCTTTTTTCTTTGCACAAGTCCGTACTAAACGGTCGCTTCTTTTCTCTCTTGAGATCGAACTGCATGTGGCTAGAGAGCTCCAAACTAATAACCCAATCTAATTTATTTAAACTTTTTTTTACTGCTAACATTAATTTGATCGAAAAAAATTTTTGCAAGTTTTCTTGTGTCTAACGTTCGAAGTTAGTGCTCAGTAATTTTCGGCGTGAATTGTTGACCAGAGGAAAATTAAAACAAAATATATCTACGAAATTAATGGTTGATAATGAACAATTGAATATGACTTCATTTGTATGAAGATTATACATATAAATGTAATTGCCCTTATGGTTGCTAAACTTGTTGACACGATTGTTCGCTGAAGCCATCAATTTTTACATCGTAGCAGTTACAGAAGGTGTTTAGGCAACCTCTAAGCATTGCATAATGCTGCTTTTTACAGTCCCTTTGCTCATGTTTTTCGTCTTGTAATTACCGGATAACTTTCAATTTTTCATATCTGACGAATGTGGTAGTCATAGAATCAAATTGTTACCATCAAATCCGAATGCGGCAAAACGTCGAACAACTCTCGCTGAATGGGGCGTGGCTTTGTCTTGTATGCACACTATCTTATTTCAAAGCTCTGAAGGTTGATCATCAAGTCCACAATGAGCGACTCCGGCATGAGTTGCTGCGCGGTTTCTTTCCAGCCACCAACGTGTCGGAATTACAACCATTTTGTTTTGACCCTGTGATGGGAGTTGAAATTAACGAGGGCCTTAAAATTAGCACGTGATCTTTTCAATGAAGTACTACAGCTTTTCGAAATAGATTTAACGAATTCTCGCGTCTTCTAAGTTATAAAACGTCACGGACATGACGTTATATAACTCACATTTTATTGTTATTTAATGTACAAGATATTTTGCTACATTTAATACACAATTGAGAAACGATAGTTCAAGTGCTGCAACTCGATCTAAAACTAGCTGTTAACCTGACTTGAAATGGAAACTCGTTTGGCCGAAACTGCATAACGACCAGTGAACGGAACTAAATAAACGCTACGGGCCATCACAAAAAACCAATTCTTCATAAAACTCTCCGTGACAGCGACGACTATAATCATTTTAATGCAACCCTATCACCATAACGTGATCGCGCTGCTGAGAGCGCCTGAGGTGGCTGCGGCACTATTGTTTGAGAAATAAATAATAATAATGGTAATAATTAGCATAATCACGATAGTTGAATTGCGCAGTACACTGACAAATCAAAATTTCAAGGTTGCTCATTTTTGTAGTAAAAAATTAGGTGGTCCTACCCATGCAGAAGTGATTTATAATGAATTTATAAATGAATAGATTTCATGAAATTTGAATAACCTGTATTTAACGTGAGCTTGGTAAGAATCGGTATGAATTGAAGTTTTATTATTATTCTTTTATTTTGTAATTTTATGATTTTGGTTTTGCAAACAAACTTTTTTTAGTATTATGATTTTTGTTGTTTCAATCATGTACTTTTTGCATCATTTTCGTAGGATAGTGAATCTTTCTTCATTCATTTTTCAGCCTGATTCGTCCGAGACCCCAAGATAATAATCCTTATTATTGGCGTTTTTATTCTTACACGTTTTCCATCCCATAAGATGTGCGTTTATTATTGTCTGTCTGTAAATGATAATCATCTCTGCATTTACTCTTTAATGTGTTGCATAATGGTTATGATAAAATTCTACTCGATGTTTTGAGACATGGCTGGGATCGTTTGAAGAATTATTTATGTCCTGCACGATGTTCAGCTGTAAAATATCAGCTTCGTACCTCGTAATTTGAGGTATTGTACGTGTATTTTGCTTTAGTTTATGGCACTGTTGACTAAATTATGAATTTATGCATTTCTTATTGTATTCGATTTAGTTTTTCTAAATTGAAATTTAACTCCAGAGCGTTTTACTAAATATTTATACATACAGTTTGTTGAACTAACAAGTTATACGCTAACAAACTAATTGCTGCACCAAGTCAGCCGTAATTTTGCCATAAAAACTCGCCAGCGCGATGCACTCTTTTGTGTTCGCGCTATTTAATTTTATTTAATGTTCCAGAAGAGCCAGTTTTTGTCCTGTAAGGCGAACAATCTTCAAGAGAAATTCATGTTGGTTTTGTTTACGTGCCATTCTAGTACCCATCATTCTATGTAGTTGTACTGGAGTTAAATTTTGAGTTATACAAACACTATCATCTCTGATGTTCGATGCAGACAATATTCTTGCATTACACATATTGTTGCTTAGTTTAGTGTTGTATGATATGAGAAAAATGGGCTTGATCGCGTGAATTAATTTTTATTAGATTTTTTTATACAGTTTTATTCCTCTAGGGAAACATAAGATAGGCCATAGGCAGTAGGGTTTGATTAATTTTGTCTATCCTATGCTGTCTGGAGTCCAAAGGGGCGCACTGATAGGTTACCTCAGCTTTAGCTTGGACTTCGGGACTTCTGTCTTTCGTGTCTGCTTTGTGTCTTTCCATTCTCATGCCTCAATTTCTAGTTATTCTTTACCTTCTCTTTCTCTTCCTTCCTCAATTTCTGTTTTTGTACACTGGGAACCTTGTGTGGGAATCACGCCTGTGTATAGATTCGGCGTTTTCTCAAGTCCTTACTGAATGGTCCTTTGTTTTAGCTATCTTCGAATCTCATTTCATGAAGGTAGGGAGCTTTAAGGTAACTAACCAAGTAATTTAATGTAATTTAATCCAGTGTTCTTTGAAAAATAGGGTTTTCTTTTGAAATATGTGACCATATTCCTAATTCACAGCAATAAAGCTAATAATTTACATTAAATTACTATCACAATCTTTCTTTTATGTGGTGGTGGTGGTGGTGGTACGTAGAATTTCTATTATTTATAAATTGTGCTTGTAATAACTGTGGATCAAATGTCGAACTGTAACAAGTTTTAATTGCCAAAGGATCTCACTTTCATTTCCTTTGAAAATTTAATTTATCTTTTGAGTATAGAACTTGAATGTACTCTTTCTCATTGAAAGTTGTTATTTTTGTTAAGTTTCTTGGTCGGCTGATGTGACCGATTCCTGGTGGTCAACGATTTATTGTGGCTGCACTGAGCTACAATTATAGGGTGACTTGTTGAGCTTTGCGTAGCATTTGCGTGCCCACCGAGGTCTTGCCAATTGCTTTACACTGAAGTCTGTATCCATGTTTCAGAATGACTGGTTTGGCACGTCCATATACGATCACATCCACCCTGACGATGTGGACAAGGTGCGTGAGCAACTCAGCTCTCAAGAACCCGCCAACCAGGGCAGGATACTGGATCTCAAGTCAGGCACCGTGAAGAAGGAGGGACATCAATGTAAGTGTCATAGGCATTGTCCTTGCGAGGTCCCATAGTTAGTACTTCTGCTGTGTCAGACCATATGAAGAAAATTGGTAAGTTAGTAACCAGATAAATTGGGTCCGCAAAAGCTCATTGTCGAGACTCTGACGGATCTATTTCTGTAATCAATGTGTGTTGAATAGTGGTATTTTTATGATAATTAGAAACGTTTAGATCTAGGGGTTCACTGTGACGAAGCATTCAAGAAATCCTTGCTGTTCAAGGATCGAGTGCATCAGTGGAAGAGAACTGTGGTAGTCCGGTGAGATGCGATTGGTGTCGTTCAGCAAAGCTTTCTCAAGGCCAGTGCAAATTTTTTCAGCAACTTGTAACCATTAATCTTTAGTGAAAGAAATGAGACCAGCACCAGTGAAGCTGCGCGGCGAAGGACCGAATGTTGCACGATGAGATTGTTTTCACCGACTTGGGATTTCGTTTCATGCGCACAGTAGTTTCCCCATCTTCTACCCACTGACCATCGTTTATTCAAGCTTTGAGAGACTTTATGTAAAGTAAACTTTATGTAATGTAAACTGGAAGCCGAAATCGAATTAGAAACAAGATACAAGGATTTCTAAGCATCAATGTCATTAGATTTGTATCGACGAGCGAAAGTGATCTTGATCATTTGCAGAAATGCATAAATGGGAAGCGATCTGTTTTAAGTGATATTTGCCCGGACATAGCATTTTTACAAACTTGCGTTGTCGTCTACGAGAAACGAGGAACCTTCAACGCTAATAAGGAGAAGTTCTGATCGACCCAGGGAAATATGTGATGCAATTGAGGACGAGCTGCTGCAATACTTCCGTGGAGCCTCATGCCTCACTCGAGCTTCAGCACGTAACTTTGGAATACCAAACCTCGTCGACGTATGGCATGTTCTGCATGACAATAATATATCTTACCATTTTCACAAAGTTTAGGATCTACTCCCGACCAACTACATCCCTCGTGTACAATTTGCACGTTGGTGCGTGAAGCAAGAACAGGACGATGAAAATTTCTAAAAGCAGGTTCTGTTTAACGACGAAGCCACATTTACACGTAACGGAGCTTTCAACGCACATAACTTACACAGCTGGCCCGCGGCACAACTGGCTAGAGGATAACCCTCATGAAGTGCATCGGTTAAGTGTTAATGTGTGGGCAAGTATTGTCGGCGACTATCGTATTGGGTCATATCTGATGCCGTTTCCTGTAAATGGACCAGATTGTGTCGCGTTCCTAAGACTTGTATTCCCTGAACTGCTGGAGAATGTGCCTCTTGGTATTCGCCGTCGAATGTGATTCCATCGCGACGAAGCTCTGATCCATTCGCCATTATCTGAATGGCGTCTTTCCGAATAGGGGGATAGGTGGCAATGGACCAATGGCAGGGCATGCAAAATTTCCAGGCAATTAGTCTTTCAGATTTCTTTCTCTGGGGCCGCATGAAATCGTTGTTCTACGAAACACCGGTGGAATCTGAGATTGATTTTGCGGCGAAATAGGTATCGCGGCATTTAACATTACGAAAGAACCAAGGTATTTGCATCGTGTCAAGCAATTCATTCGGATAGGTACCTGACCTGTATCGACGTAGGGGGCAGATATTTCGAACAATTAAACAGATTTCCTAAACAGATGTTTGGTAAAACATGTTTCTTTGATAGTCGTTTCATTCGTTTCATTTTCCATTATGATATTTCTCAGAAACGGGAATTTTATTAACTAGGCACCAAGGTTAAATTTTAAACTTCGGTGTCTTGTACACTAAGGAGTTTTGAAATGCTTAGTATTCGGAAAAGTGTTCAATTTGGGTGTCCCTGCCTTGTCAAAGTTTGTACCTCTCGTTTTCTAATATCCTCTATAAGGTATTCTTTTGAATCAGCTTTGCTCTTTTACCCTTTGATGAATTATGCTTGAATTGTGACTATATCGCCAACGTTGCACCTCTTGAGCCCATTTTGCTAAAGAATGAAGGTCTTTGATGAACTGTCATCCGTTGCTGGGCTGGAAACTGCATCTTCTGAAAGATTATGCTCACCCATTTTTGAGTGTGCCTATGATAAAAGATAACTTGCTTGAAAATGCGCATTTGATATTTATTATAAGTGGAATTTATTTTTGCTCCTAGTTGAATGGTGAATAAGAATTCTTAGTGATAGTTCATAGCTTCATTGAAACCGTTTGCCGAGTTTTCTAGTCGGAGAATATTTCTCATAAATATTCCTTGTATTCTAAGATGAACTCCGAATTTGCTTCTGCCGTAGTCTGAAATATATGTCGTGTTGAATAGTTCAATATATTCTATTGTCCATGTCTGTTGCATCCTTGGAAGTAGAAAATCATTTTTTTTTGCCGAAACATATGCCAGCAGGTGAATATAAATTCTCATATCGACGTTGATTTATACAAGAAAATTATTGTTTTCTGTATTATTATAGTGTTCATTTTTATTTTATGTTAATATTAAATACTATTCTGTATAATGGCATCTCTAATTCTCAAAGGCATAAGATGCCTCAAAGCGGATATTTATCGATATTCACTCGTAAGAACTGTACAGGGTCAAACAAAAAAAATTGTTCAGATTTCCATGTACTTGTTCCTCATATCGAGATCGTAGAGACCTCGGATTGGTCTCATTATAAACATTAAGGTTTTTAATTATATTAGATAAAAAGGTTTTTGGTTCACACACGGAAATAATTTAGGTACAGTTACTCAAAAAGTGTGTTTTTTTCTCATTGTACGAGATAACTCGTATTGTTTAATTTAAATCATAAACAAATTTAATTTCATTTTACATCTCTGTTGCATCTCTGGTTCAAGATAGTGTGAGGATGCAAGACAGAGCTCCATGTCACAGAACTATTGCCATATGGAACTGGGTGTCATTGTATCGAGCGTGTCATGGGAGTTTGGCGTAGGGTGAAATGGCAACTGTGCAGTCCCGATCTGACTCCATGTGACTTTTTTCTTCGTGGCAATTTGAAAAGTAAATTTTATTAAAAACTTCCAATGGACTTGCGTGATTGACGTGACTGCATCACCAGAAGTTTACCCGTGAACTCAAACAATCACCCTTATTTCTTGTGTAACTGTACCTGAACCATTCCCGTGAAACAAAATGTTTTTTATGACCGAACCACGCCGAGCACTGAACAAAAAATACTTGCTGAGTAATGAGTATTTAAAAATTTCGACACTTTTTTGTGGCTCACCCTGTACAAAAAAAATTGAATTTTGAACGTATGAGTCATTTTCGAGTATAACATCTCTGCCGTTACTGAATAACCATTCAAAGCTATTCTATTTTGAAAGTAATCGTACATGTATATGCTTTTTATAATCAATCAGGATAGTTTTAACGCTGTCGTTTTCTAACTACTAAATGGAATTTTTGTTTTACAGCTTCAATGCGATTGTGTATGGGCTCCCGTCGGGGTTTTATCTGTCGCATGAAGATTGGTAACGTCGGACCCGAAGGCATGGCGAACGGTCACCTGAACAGACTGCGACAGCGTAACTCCCTAGGCCACTCCGTGGATGGTCACAATTACGCTGTACTACACTGCACAGGCTACATCAAAAACTGGCCTCCCACCGGGGTCCAGGTCAGACTTCAGTCCGCTGACGTACTTGCCTGACTGTTGTTGAGTCACATGGTAGGATTTTAGAAGATTGTAATTCGAGGACATGAATCTTCAACATACCGCTATTCTTGTATTCAGAACTTCTCGTGTTTACATTTATCTTGAGCTAAAGGATGAAATCAGAAAAATTCAACATTTTAGGTACTTTGATCAGGAAATCTAATAGTGTAAGTATTTAATATTAGATTAATTTATTAATATGAAATAAACTTGTAGGCGAGGAAAAATTGCCCTTGGCTCTTACTATGCCTAGCCTAGGTTACATTTCTGTTCTCACTTTATCAACGATCTAGCTTTCATACGTCAATTTCAAATATTTCACTAGTGGAACTTCTAGCCCTTCTTTGTTTGTTACTATGAGTGAACAAGCCTCCTTATGCAAAACAGTCTGAACCGTCCCATCCTCGTCCTATCTGTGTTTGAAAAAATGTCCTATGAAAGCTTGACGTCTCATTTCACTTCATAAACTTTAGCCAACGATGTTGATGAATTTATTTTTTCTAGCTAATTGTCTGCAAGAAGACTATTTCACATAGACTGTATCATTTGTTTGATATTCATACTAATACAGGCCTTTGGAGCAAATATAGTTTAACTAATGTGTTTTTTAGTTACGTGGAACATGTTCCTGTTCCTAAATAATTTTCTGATCGTTGACTTTTTACAATACGTTTCAATGCGTGATAGGTTTAGTAAAGTGTTAACTATTATTATGCAGATGGACCGTGTGGACGACGAGAATCAGACCGCGAGCCCCTCCCACTGTTGCTTGGTGTCAATTGCCAGACTACAGGTGACCTCCACGCCCAACACCGCCGACCTCATGGGCTCTTCTGCGCAAAATGGTACGTTTCTGTCTCTCTGGATGTTTTTAAAACTGGCTTATATGTCATCGGAGTCTCAGGTGTGCTCACCTTTTTTTTTAGAACCTACTTAGTATAGTATATTGCGGGAGTGTAAATTAGGATGCGTTTTTATTTTCAGAACCATGTATGCGGAAGGATACCATGAATCTTTCAAATCCCATGCCCTGTTTTTTTTTTCCGAGGAATTTGTTCTTTCGTTATGGAAGTGGCGCTATCGTTGCAGATTATTTTGAACCATTCACTCTTGACATAATAGGCTCTGCATTGACTTGATGCTACCTTATTTTGGTTGCAGAGTTTATATCCCGACACGCAATGGACGGCAAGTTTACGTTTGTGGACCAGCGCGTGACGAATGTGCTGGCGTACAGCCCGCAAGAACTCCTTGCCAAGAGTTGCTTCGAGTTCTTCCACCCAGAGGACCAGACTCACATGAAGGAAAGCTTCGACCAGAGTACGTTTGTATAGTTGTAGCATTGTATTAGTATTCAGTCGGCTAAATTCACTTTCATGTGGGAAATATGAGTTTGAATAGAACAGAAACGAGTGTAAGTAAGATATAGTTCAAAAAAAGTACTACCCGCTTATTGGCCATCATATGGCCTGCCACAATTAATATTCAAGTAGGAATCCATAGCATATAATGTGTTTTGTAGAAATAATTTTATTTGTGCATTTTTATTTCAGTATTGAAGCTGAAAGGTCAAGTGATGTCGGTGATGTATCGGTTCCGAGCGAAGAACAGGGAATGGGTGTGGCTCCGCACGTCAGCTTTCGCTTTCCTCAACCCTTACACAGACGACATCGAGTATATTGTCTGTACCAACACTGCTACCAAGTGAGCGTCACAAGCCTTTGGTGGTCTTGCCGAGATCCATATTGTTATCAACAACCTTTTCAGTCAAATGAGATTTGCTTCATCTTCAACGGTATTTCAGCAATGGTTATGAACGTTCAATCATAACTATGTATTTTCTTATTACTTCATATCTCCTCAATTATTGCTATTAGGATAGCCTCAATAAAATGTTAGTATCATTAGTGCGCATTTACATATACATAAAGTATCCAAAATATGGAACATCAAGTATCCAAAATAAGGAAGACTTTGTGTGTTTCTTCATGCTTTAAATTCGTGTTTGATAAAATTATACCTTCTACGCTTTCGAGCGAGTGAGATAATGTTGCGCGTCTGGTCTTAACGCTGTATTGCTTTAACTGGGAGGCATTTGCGGTTGTATGGTATCTCATGAGAGAAAAAAATAATCATAGGTCATCAATGATGGTTGTATTGTATTAAGTTGTTAAAAATGATTGCAGGTTTAAGTGTTGTGTTTACCAAGGCCATTCTAGCATAGGATTCTCAGTACATTTCAGGTAAATATTGGCATCCTTGATAATTAATGTTTACTCCTTAATAATTTTCACTTATTTTAGGCAGAAAACATTCTTGTTTTTAATGCCTTGCAACTACTGACGTGGTGAAGGATGTGAGGAATATGTGGATTAAACTTCTTTCTCCAAGGGAAGTACTCTCTGGTTACGTGAAATGCCTGCCTGAGCCGAGGTTCGAACCCTGGTCCTCTCGGCTGCGATGCCATCACGCTACCAGTACGCCATGGAGCCCACTTAGAGAAAACTTAGCTTATTTTTTGCATGACTTCAAACTAGGGCATAGTGCCTTCCAAATTACTGTCAATATGATAAGAACTGAGCATGGAGTGAGGTGTCCACAAGTGATTGGTCAGTATGAAGATGGTTCTAAAAATTCCGTAATGGTGATGAGAGCATTGCAGATAAAGAGGCTAGAGGACGGTCATGCCATCTTGACGAAGAACAACTGAAAGGACTCGTTTGGGAAAATCAAAGTCAAATTGTAAGAGAAATACCCCAATCTCTGGGTGTCAGTTCTGCGACAGTCTCATGCCATTTGCAGATGATGCATTTGTGAATCGACGTGGACCAGTCTACTTCACAATAATGCGCAGCGATATTCTACAAGAAAGACATTGCAAAAACTCGCAGACATGGATACGAGACTCTAGTACATCCTCCATAGTCTCCTGATTTTTCAACCATTGAATATAATTTTTTTTAGCTCTTTATCGTATTTCATAGCATTTCTTTAAAGTGAATTTACATCCAAACATTTATATACAAGGCATTATTTTAAGCTTATTTGTAAATCGTGAAGCTTCCAGGGTTCAATCTAGAGGTGGAATCAGCTTTCAAAAATTTTGCTGCATTGCAGCTGATGAATTTTTATCAACAAGGAATGAATAATCTCGTTGATCGATGGTAGAGGTACATGGATGTTCTAGCCTTTTATTTTGAGATTGATTTAAACATGTAAACTGTTCATTTTTCCATAAAAATTTTTTCCGAAATGGCCAGTATTTTTGTAACTACCTAATAGTACTTCCTTTTATTTCTTTGCTAGACGTACTCATTGTGTTGGAAAGATCAAAGTTGAACTCATCTTAAAGTTTCTTCTGATGTGCCCACGCATGTAGGCAGATCTCTTCTGTGTCTGATAGAAAGTTTTTCAGACATAATTATATTGATTAATCAATTTCGTAACGTGTTAGATTCAGGCTTCTTTACTGGCTTTGTCAACTTTCTTATTGTTATCTCGCATTGCAGCAAAAATGTTAAAGTAATTTTTACACGGCAGCCTTTCCTAATTGCTTATTTTTCCAGACCAATTGGAGGCGGCGCGAGCGATGCTGAAGGCACGGGAGGGGGAGGAGAGCACCCAGCCAATCAACACGACAGTAACCCCGGAACGTTGCCTCCTACCACTCTAGCAGCTGCGCCAGCCCCTCACTACTCCCACCAGCCATCTCTAGACTACTCCCTCACCGGTAGAAGGGACGTATATGCACATATGCTTCCTTCTACCCATCTTCAGGGTATGTGTGAGTTTTAACCAATCGAAGTATGTGGGTTTATAGCCCTAAATTAGCCATCTTCAGAACGCTCATTCGTAAGAAAACGTGTCGTATTTTTTTCATAAAAATATCCACACGTATTGTTGTATTATTGCTATTACACTAGGTTTGTATTTCATCTGTGCTAAGTTATAGTTTAAGTTATAGTTTTCTATTATGCGATTTACCTTAAAACTGAACTCCATTACAGTAACTCGGCTATATGTGTGTACACATAAGCCTAGTGGACAAGCGGGCATGTGCCGCATGCGAGTGATGACACAACGCTGGCGCTCCCTGAAAGTACATCAGTTTTATAATAGGCTTCAAGTGTTCTATAATGTATATTCTGTCTCAGACTATATATTATAGTCTGTCCCAGAGTATGCATTGTTAAGATCGAACTTAGGAAGTTGTTTTCCGATTCTGTAGATTTACCTGAGAATACACTTTTCATATCGCACAATTATTCACTTGAAATAATACTGGAAAGCAGTAAATTTTCAGTAAGATTCACCTCACGGTTTGAAGTAAGGTTACTTTACTTTATTAATTATGGAATAGTGTAAAAAACGTAGTACGAGTGTTGTGTAAGAAGAGAGAAGAGAATTATGCAGTAGTTAATAGTGCAGGGGAGCGTTTTTTATTGTAATCCTAGCTGTTGGTGTGAGAAGGCAAAGATAATTGTGTGCATAAGTAAATGGTGACGATGGTGAGCAGTTGTGCGATAAAAGGAACTAATGATAAGTACATTATCTTTTGGGAACAACGATGATGATTACTTGATGATACCAAAAGTTCACTGCACTCGGTTTAACGTTGAGTGATGAGCAAACGAGCACTAAATTGGGCCAGAAATAAACTCGCATTCATATCAGTATTAGGAGTATCCATGGCTGCGTTTAGCTCCTCGATGTTATGGATAAAAAGTGTTTACAAAATTTACCAAATGTGTGCTAGCACAGAATACCCTCGCATTTTGTTCAGCGGTATGTTTCAACGTCCGCATGCATTCTGAGGCCAAATCGATGATGATCTTGGGTGTAATTTTTGTATATGTATTTTTTATAGACCATGTAGCGCTCATCGAATTAAGTGGTACATCATATCAAGTAATATCTCGTGTATCGTATAGTACTGGTATATCATATAAAGTGAAGAGTTTATCTCATTGTATGCCAGTTATCGTTTAAATTATGTTTCTTACAGTAGATTATTGAGTATAATTTTTCATATGATCAAATATAACGATATAGTAAATTAAAACCTCGAGTCATTTACTAATTTTGAAAATAATTTGATTTTGATTTATCTATTATGAATGGCGTTTGATGAACCCTTTTTGAGTTCATGGAGTCAGCCATGCACAGGTGTTCACGAGGCTCCTAACGGTAAGATTGCACACAAAGTACCGTCCAAAATTAGCGAACAATATTTAAATGTTTGGTAACTGAAGAAATAACGAGTCAATTTTTTCTAAAACTTTCGCTTAGCTGAATCTACTTCATAACGCAATGCCATCGTAGTAAATAAGTTATTTTCTTGATCTTACCGGTCGCTCATCAGGAAAACGGATCATTTGAGATTATCACAATATCATGTTTCAATTATCCCGAAGTCATGACTAAACTCATTACCTATATAAGACGACCTACATTCAGTTGAAATTGATGGAAAAATTGATCCGGTATTTCTTTAACTATCGAACGTTTAAATTTTGTTCCCTAATTTTTGATGCTATTGTATATGTTTAGCGTCGCCTCTTGAAAATAAACCTTCCTGGTGCAGGTGGTCGGCCCAGTAGTACACAGGGCGTGTATGCAGGCTACGAAGCTGGTCAGTCGCCATTGCAGGGCTATTCTCCTTCTACGCCTCAGACTACGCCTCTAACATCACAGGTATGAAATACAATGATTCGTGAAGTGTATTTACACGTGACTGTAAATATTGAAATAGAGTTATAAGGTTCCGGTGCAAAAAGTCGAGTATTGTAGGTTTTCCTACTTGATTCTTCTAATTCTAAGAGTATATTGAGGCCGGTATATTCAATCTGAGGAAACTGAGGTAGGAACTGCAAAGGAGTGCACCCAAGGTCACCATACCTAAGAGAATGCAAGGTCGTACTTGACGAAATCTGGTCGTCCGATAGGTTTCCTCTATTGAAAGAGAAAAAGTCATTTGGGCACGTGTCAGACGCGTCTTACCCCTGAAAAAAACACTTCGGCTTTCCCCGAAAGAAGCAGGGGAAAGAGTTATGCCTAGTTCAGTGATTAGATACATAGAACTGGTCTACGCAATTGCCGCCATATTCTCGTACATCTTTGTAGCTAGCTTGCAGTAATTGTTGTAGTCTAAAATTTACCTTACCATGGGCGCTAGTGACAGTATACCCATAGGGCGTTTATATAGTTTTTAGTAAATTAAGGTCTTTAAAATTAATATTTTACGCCACTTATCTATATTCAGAGTTTTTGAAACAGTGGATTTCATTTTACTAAAACAGATTTAATGACCAAACCTAACTTCCTACTTCAAAACTTAATTTATTCTCATGAGTTCAGATCTGAACTTTTACGTGGAAGCCATCAGCCGCATTTGAATAATTTTTCTTGATCGTTATGATTTATGAGGCTCTTTGAATTGAGCAAAAATGTTATTTTCGTTCGAATTGAAGAATCGGTAGAAAAATTGCGATATTGGACTACTGATGTTGGGGTTCACGATTGCACAATTGCTTTACTATGTTATCGCTATTTCTTTTTGACTAAGGAAAGAGGTATGTTGTGAGCGATCGTCATTACACTTCTTTAACATATCTAATTTCATTGCCTCGTTCAATTTTTGAGTCTCAATTTATTGTTTACAGCAAAATGCTTGCTATTTTTCACGATGTGTATGAAGTAAAGGTATGGATTAGGATAACCTTGGTAGACTAAATCGAGTGTTTCTAGCTATTCTATGTCGGTTTAGTTGTGACTAGAATTATTGTTTTAATTGAATTTTTTATAGCCCGAAATAATTCACCTTAGGAACTGTAATAGGTATCATGAAACCAAAATTTAAATAGTTTGAAATTAAATCTTTTTTGCTGATTCGGTGATTGGGCTTGATGCTAAAATAAATAGTGTTTCGCTGTGCAGGGTAACGAAGGTGCTGGGGCATATAATTCTTATGCAACAAGCAGTAACATCTCCCCCTCACGCTCTCCATCGACGCCCTCATACACTCCTCTCTCTACTGCCCCGCGTGCTCCTTTACCTTCTTACTCCACTCCACAGCCGGGTAAGTTTATAGAAGACAATCGTATGGGTTTTTGACAGAATGCAGTTCTACATTTACTTTCCTTTGGTGAATGACGAAACAGGCTTTTCGAACTCTCGTATATATTCTATATTAGTATTGACCTTTAATGCAGTGTAACGCTAATTTATGAAAAGTTTGAGAGTCCGTTATTATTCTGAGTAACAAAGGATGTCTACATGTGATAATATTTTAATGTTTTATTTATTTTTGTTACCATCCCTCGGTTGTTATTTTCTTCGCGCGCGACGACGGGTAGAGTCGTCCTGATTAACCGTGGAATCTCAGTAATCCCAAGGTTTTTGCGAATTGGCAAAAGGGCCGAATATTATCAGCTTTCTAAATTTAAACTCGTTTCATGGAATCGATGAAAGAACAGCTATGATGAGATGGAGAGATGTTCTCTGATCTCACTAAACCTGGGAGAGTATAAATGTACTAGGCCTGACTCGTTTCTTTTTACTTGGTAGATAAATACGAACATAAGAACTTATAAGTTCATTCTTTCCGAATACACTGTAACAACAAATTGTTAGGGACGTGTAAATAGTAAAGAGAAAGAACCAGCGTCCGTCTGGTAGGATGAGAATTAAAATTTGTCACGGGACCTGAAGGTAAGCGATAACATTGGATGAGCGCTACGTGAAGTTATGGAAAAGGATTTCGTTTCTGTGTCAGTAGGATCTCCTGTAAGACAGGATTTTCTCACAGGATGGATGTAGTACAAGAACTGCTAACATGTTACAGAGAAGTAAAACTAATTATCAGTGAAGAAGGCATGAAAATGGAAAGAAGCAAAGTGGACACGAAAGATAGAAATCCTGAAGGCCTATCTATACTTAAGATAACCTAACAGTACCCCCCTGAGGACGCCGATCTCCATGGCATATGATAGACAAACCTAATTAACCTAACCCTGTTACTTATGCCCCCCTGAGAAAGTGCCTTCTCATGTCGATCCATCAAAGGGATTTTGTCGACTACGGTAACAAATAGTAGTCTAAAGACACAAAATTAAAAGAATAAAGGGATTGAGGAATATTTTTTCAACCTAGTTCTTCAATCCTTTGGGACGTAATTTTGCAGTTTACGGTCGAAACGTGACGTCGAAAGGGAAATTTCAGGGTTCTCCTCTCCGATATCGAAAATATTTTAGAAGTGCGATTAAAATGTTTGTAAGTAGAGTACAAGTTAGGTAATCATGGGATATGCATTAATAATGAAATTTCAATAAATAGAAGATTTAATAATACGTTTTCTTTATTTAAAATTCGGGCTGAACTTATGGATGACGCAGATATAGCAATTTTTATTACTCGAAATGAAGATATGGTGACAACCCGTTTTTCAACGGAGCAATTGTTCCACGTACATCATTTAAGAATTACAAATGAAAAAAGAATTTACAACTCCTCAGAAGATATTGGATAGGCAGTAGGGTTAGGTTAGTTATGGTTGTCTATCGTATCCTATGGGGACTAGCGACCATAGAGAGGCATCGTATGGTTACTTGGAACTATAAATAACGCTTCGGGACTTCTATCTTTTGTGCCCACTTTTCTTCTTTCAATTTTCGTAAGTTTTTCCTAGGTCTTATTTGTCTTTTCTTCCTTAACTTGCTGTTTCTAAGCATAGTGAATCCGGTGAGGGAACACGCTAATGCCTAGATTCTTCGTTTTCTACAGTTTATGCTAATTGGTCCCCTCAGGGGGCATAGGATAGGCCATAGGCAAGAGAGGTAGGTTAGTTAGGTTTGCCTATCCTATGCTATGGGGACTAGCGCCCCCAGGGGAGTACTGCTAGGGTACCTCAGCTTTAGATAGGCCTTTGAGACTTCTGTCTTTCGTGCCCACTTTGCTTCCTTCCGTTTTCATTCCTTCTTCGCTATTTCTTATTTGTCTTTTCTTGCTCTTCCTTCTTAACTTGCTGTTTTTATGCGCAGGGGATCTTGTGTGGGAACACACCCTGTGCATAGAATCCCCGTTCTTCTAAGTCCATACTAAATGGTCCCTACTCTTTCGGTGCGAGCTAGACTGAGTTACTGAAGCGCTGCTTTCACTACTACTACTACAACTACAACAACTTATACTAATTGGTGTTTTTTCTTCGCTCTTTGGATGGTATTGCATGTGGATAAGGAGGTTTAAGTTAACTGATCATAAATTAATAGATTGAACTCTTAATTTCAAGGAGATGAATTTAAAACAAGTTCCAATTGAGACATTTAACTTGAAGGGAACCCCAAGAGATATGATCTAAATACAGTGCAGACTGAAATTAATGCACAAAGGTAATAATTGTCCGAAACTGATACAGTTGACATAAAGGAGATTGCTCATTTCATGTTGATTAAATGGCACTAAATATTAAATATATCAAAATTGTAGTTCTGATATTTGAGTATAATTATTCTTCTCGTTTAGTAAGAAAGAGTGGATCAAAACACGTTGCATTCGCTATGTTGTAAATAGAGCTTACTTTATTTCGATTAACGCTCATAGACCGTGACCAATTCTAAGCTTAAAAATGGTTTGGCATAATTAAAAATGGCCTAGCAAATTTATTGCACCTTTTACGTAGATTTTAACTTGAGATTAAATGTGCATATTAAAAAAGAAATAAAATATAAATGTTATACCTGGTGTAAACACATTTCGTAATATCAATGTTTTGAGTTGTGATAACTAATGGTGCATCTCTTGTACAGGCATGTGGCAGTACCCTGGCTTGGCCGAAGACGGTGGGCCATCTACGAGTGCTGTCCACCACCCTCACCCCTCACAAGGCGCGCCACTGCCCCCACACCCCGCAACACAGCAACAGCAGCAGCAACATCAACCAGAGCTCACAGATATGCTCCAGATCCTCGATCAGTCGAGTCACAGTAATTTTGACATGAACATGTTCAGCACGAACTTTGAATGATGGCGTCATGTAGGTCAAACCTGCGCCTTCCTTAAGGATGGCCTTAGTACTAGTAGTAATTTTGTTGATGAACCGCCGTACGAAAGATATGTTGTCGATCTCAGGAACAAAGGTGGGATTTACCGGGCGGCTCTTGGGTTGGTTGCCTGAATTTCCATTCTAAGTTGTTATGTGAAAATAATATAATGACTTTTCTTCTCCCAGTTTTATTTCGTTTTGTTGCTTCCCTAATTTTTCATTTTCTGATTGTTTTTTGAAATAAATTGTTGCAATCGAAAAGTTTGTTGAAATTCACGCTACATCCCATCAATTCATCTCTCAGATGCGAGTTTTTAACGATTCGCGAAGCTAGCACTAAAATTTGGCCCGCTATGAGTACGATAATTTGTCCTGTTTTCTGCATGCGATGGTACGTTATTTTAGACCCCTTCATTTTGCAATTTCCGTGATGCGTAGTTTTGTGTGTCGCATGTAAGTGTGGCTCATTATAACATCATTCATTTCGTCAACGTGTTCAATACGGAAAATCGTTACCTAGGGAAATATTTTTGAAACTTATACATAGTTCACCTTATGTTCATAATACACACATTGTGTCAATTAAATAATTATCGAAACTTTTTCTCTTTTCGTGTGAGATTATGGGTCTATGTATGCCACGCAGCTAAAACCATATCATTAGCCAGGCCAGCATTGAAGTACTGTTGTTGCTCCTGTGTAGTTACCTCGTCATCATGCAGCTGTTACATTCCCTCTGTATATAGTCGACTGAATCTTCAATTTTTCTCATGTATCATTAATGACCTAGTTGTACGATACTGCTAGGTTTTATTCTATTCGTTTTCTGCTACAACGTTGCTCACTGGTGCACCGTAATTCTAAGTTTCTCGTCATGGGCTGGTTTGCGTAAACTTGAATTTTGGAAAAGTAACCGTGCATAGAAAGTATGAACTGCATTTTTTTCCGGAATTTTCATCAGTCCATTGCATACAAATATTCCACGTGTCGTTCAATAATAGCTCCTTGCAACAGAATTTCATATTTGGGTTTCTTCACAACCTATTGATTTTTGTCATTCAATTATACTTAATAGTTATGGAATTTCCACTAACAAAGGACTGAGACAAAAATTGTAATTTAATGTATACGTCAATAATTTTGGCGGTACTCGATGCACCCCAGATACGTCATAATGAAACAGTGGCGTCACAAGTACAATTGTTCGAATGTGTGCTGACTTTTGCCGTCGGCTGTCCTGTAGGATTAATGGAGACTTCACTGGCGTGGACATATCACAAACTTCTACATTACTATGTAAATGCTACTCATATTTACTGTTAATATTCTACTTTATCTAGCATTCATGAGTGACCTCTTATTTGCCCCAGAAGTACTATTCTTAGATTAATCCATCGCTTTAGATTCTTTTTGTTCGGCATATTCATGCCATTAGGTAATAGGTACAACTGCTGTTGTCGATCATTATTTAAAAAGTAATCTTAAAATTTGCGGAAAGAATCCAGCGTAACCCACCAAGTAAAACTGCAGGGCATTGATAAGAACCCTGAGTTTGTGTTTTATTCCCGGTTATTTTGGGAATATTGATTTATAATCACGTTTTGTATCTAACAAGATTTTGATTCAAGGAATAGTTTTTTTTAGTAGTGCTACTGATCATGTGAATTGAAACATCAGAGAGAGAGAGAGATAAATTACATTTCAGAGTCACCCTCCCTGCTCTATTGTGGAATCAGGATTTATGTACTTATTTTAAATCGTATTTTTTAATTTTGTCTTACATTCGGAAATGTTTACCCTGTTTAATGCAACAAAAGACAGTTATCCTCAGAATGAGCTTAAGGTGAAGTATTTTCGGTGAGGCTGGGCCGCTACCAGTCCTGGAGAGACAAAAGTAAATAATCTCGCTGCTGAAGACCAATGAATTGATTGCAGACAATTTTGGTGGCTCTTTCCTTTGCTTTATACAGAATTACAAATTCGCCGTAAATGGTATTTCATTTTGACGTAGAAAGTTCGCACGCACGTAAAAACGATCCTTAATTGAACAAACCCTTTTCTTAAAGATTCTGATTATGAATTGAACAGCCTTTATTCATTATAAATCTAAGACTGGAAACGAATTGCGCTATTCAGCTCTTCATCTACCATTATGAACTTCAACAATATGAAGTACCTGACCAAATTTAGTTTGAAATTTGAATTCATCGCGTTTTAAATTGAATATTGCCTACACAAAGTACACTAATTCAACCTTTTTGTAGCCAAAGAAATTGATTCTTTTTCGTGTCCTGGTTATTTAAAAGCTTTCTCCCCACTCTATTCTTGCGTGCTTTAAACATTTTATCTTATTTTTTTCGCTAATTTGTGCTCAAGAATTTATACTAAGAGTTGTGCTCGAAACCATACAAGTTGTGGAAGACTTGAATAAACACAATCTTATTTCAATCGAAAGTTCAGCAAGGGTTTTAAGCAGACGTAAGTGCACAAAAAATATTTTTTTACCGAGTATATCATTGAGTTTTCTGACGTCCCTCCAGGTGCTCGAGCGGCCCACATGTCCATGTTTAAAGAAATTAAAGAAATTTGATCGTTTACGTTTCACAACAGGGTTGAATATGTAAGCAAAGTAATTTTAGTATAAAACATAAAATTAGAGATCAGTGGTTTGATTAATCATTTTACCTCTTTTTTTTAATCAATCAAATCAGGAAGTTCTGGTGGGTTTTGTTCTAATGTTGCCATATTTCTAGTTTTTAAGCTCAAGATAAATTAACCCTTGTACTCATTTATGAACGTCTTGATAATTAACGATCAAACAAGTGTGCAATAAATCTCTCCCTAACGAATTTTAAATGATTTTGATCGATTTGAAGTATGGTAATGAATCTCAATAGTTTTCATTTGTTGTGTTATGAGGAAAATTCTCTTTTTATACATATATATATTTCTAATCTGAAAATCAAGAGGCTCTTGAGTTTTGTTAGTTATTAAGCTCATTTAATTAAGGGGTCCTCATTTCTAGGACGTCTCATGGCTAGCGAAACCTGCTTTTCTGTTTCAAAAAAATTCAACGTCCGTGTGAAAATCAGCTGATCTTCGCTCTCGTACGTGATAATAATCTGGTTTGGCAAGTTCAATTAACTTCGGTTTGAATGTTATTGCGTAAATTTTTTATGCTCCCTGAACTCGAGGTTAATATCTCTCTAGGGCTTGATTCAGGTGGTAAAGACGTATATGACAAACCAATGCCATGTCCTTGGATTCATACGAAATTTCAATATTTCTTCTTCATACCAGCAAGATTGGGAGTTTAGATTTCACGATTATTTAGTCATTTTTTACGAGTGCTCGTTCTACAATTTTTGTGGATCAATCTTTTTTATCTATTCCTTGGAAATGTCTTGCACCAAATTTATCCATTTTAGGTAGTTTTCAGTACTTAAAAAGGTTAATTTTAAATAATGTTAATAGAAATGCCGAGTTGCGCAATGTATATTTGTCCTCTCATTCCGTGTACATAGTAGAAATGCTGCTGAGCAGCTCTGTACCTCTGAGTGAGTCGGTTGCAAAGTCCTTGACGGCGACACCTTAGGGGTTATGACCGATAAATCATTCCAAACGAACTCCCTCTAGACCGTTCAGGTCTACATTTTTTTGAGATAAGCAATTTTTTAGTGTTTTGCGATTTGCATAAATTCTTCGAAGTTGTCAATATGTGATGGAGCGAGTTGTTATTAAGAGTATTGCTTTTCGGTAGAAATTTGGGAAGCCTACCTGAATATGTAACAGTTCAAGTACATAAAAAATTAATTTTTTGTTTGCTTCGGTCAGTTATATACGATCTGTTGTTGTCCAGTTGAATTGTAACATTTTGGTAGCGAGGTTGATGTAAATTCGGCCAGTTTTATTAGATAGAATTTTGAAGTAAATGGTAGAAGCGTACGTTTTTGCCCCATATTTCTTAGTTTGAAGTTAAAAAAGTTTAGCATGTACTGGGAAATTGACAACAATTTGTTTTTCATTCTTAAGTGCAAAATTGTAGTACCACTCGAAATTGATTGTCATACTTGTTCACCTGTGTGATAAAATACTGGTTCAGATGAATTTTGTAGAACATGGGTAAATTTTGTTTGCTGGCAATTACACCTCATCTCACGAAGTTAACTTTTAAGTGAGGGTTTTTCAAAGTTTTCCTCGTCAGAAGTGGCTGCTAGATACCGAACAGTCGCTTCCACAATAGTGGTATTGTACAATAATAGCTGATTACTACAAATAAAATTATTCTTAATGAAATATATTTATCTTTTTTCCTTTTGACTGGGACCAGACCGTCAATCTGCGTGCTTCAATGCATGGAGCAATTTTTCGGAAAACTAATTTATTCCTCATGTCGATAGGTAATGGTATGGAGTTCTTGTTTTAATGTAAGATTTACCCCTGAGACCTGGGTCAGAGATGGGACACCTGATAAAAAACGGAGAGCGGGCACAGACTTATAAGAGATGGTACCGAGACAGGACGGAGATAGGTTTGTGAGCAGAATTATTCATTTCGGTAAATATTTCTCATGCTCAGAATTGAACAACAGCTTGCCACAAGTGCTGCGTTCTAAATATATTCACATGTAAACTTCATAATTTGTATGTTATAAGCAGACTGTGTGGATTTGGTGGACAATCTACAAAAATCCGCTCAAATCTAGGCGTGCGTCTCAGGTATTGGACATAATCTTACATTCGAAAGAGGCTTCGGATTGGTGGTACAGGGAATTTAAAGCAACTAGATTGATGGAAGGTAAATAATTTGGCCCTCGTAGTAACTGACACACTTAGAGAAACGTGTCATCGTCTCAAGCCTTCCTGAGCGGTCACTTGTGTTGGTGAATTAGACCCTAAAAGCAGAAGTCATTTTCTTCTTTTTCTTATTAATATCCATACGGTACAAGTATCAGCCAAATGGAAACTAATTTAATTCGAGTTAAATATACCATAACTCAAAAAAAAAATCAGTTGCGGAATTTTTACAACAATTTTCAAAGACAAACGGAGCTTTTTCCATCCAAACTAAATTTCAATAATTGAAAAGCAATAAATACCCTGAAAACACACAAAAAATTCACTTCAAATTAGATTATCTCCACAACATTACATTAAAAGTTTAGTTTCTCACTACAATCGAAGCTGAAAAACAATGTGGCTTGCTGAAACAATATGGCATATTACAAAGCTGAAAACAATAGGGTTAATTCCAGTTGACACTGATCACAGTGAGCGTAAGGAACTGTGACTCCCACGACGTGCTCTTGATGCATCACTCCTAGATGGATGGACTTCCCTTCCTTGCCATCCGACACGCACTGGCTCGTAGAATTCATGTCAATAAAAATTGCCAGCTTACATGCTGACTTCAACGGACATCAAATTAAGTGAACATATAAAATAAAACAGCTGTCTTAGAAAATCAGCAACAAGGCTACTATCGCACAGAAACGCAAATAGTTGTTTTGCTGTATTCCTATTTGTAGTTTCTCAATGATGCTCCTGTTACCATTTCTGATTGTGGTCACTCAAGAATATCTTATGCACCAGCTGCTCTCAGGTAACACCTACAAGGTTGATATATTTCAAGTTCTGGTTACACCCTCGAGGTATCATCTGCCCTGCTACCCGGAAATGTAGCAATGCATCGATTTTCGAAATTATTATACTCTAACATAAGAAAGAAAGCGAAAAAATCTCCATTAAACATTTAAACGAAGTACACGTCCCAATGTGTACTTCAATCACACATTCTCCGAAGCAAATACGTTTAGAAACTATTTCCAGATGGTAAAATTGTGCTTGACTAATCAAGCTTGAAAGAAGTGAACACCACTTTAGAAAAACATCGTTCACTAAAAAAGGGTAATTGATATGAGCACGCAAATACTGAAAATCAAAAAACACTTCGTTTTAATGTAACCGAAAAATATGTTCGAAGACAGACATCTATAGCACGGACTTCAATCTTTATCTAACTCGATAACCGGTTGCACGTTTCACTTTTTTATCATCAAGATAACTATTACGGAGAAAGAGAAATTAAAAATAAATGTATTGAATTCAGCCCAGCTGAACATAAATAATTTGGATTAAGGTCTTAAAAAGCAAGTTGCTGTGTATCAATTGATATCAATCAATTTTGTTGATGGATTGTTCTTATTTTTTTAGAAGTACCCTTTTCTCTGACACCCTGTACTTGCACAACGAAACGTGCATGGAGCACCAATGTACTGAAAAGGAAGAAGTACTCAAAAATTGGTGAAAGAATTCCAATTAAATGCGTTATACCAGATATCGTGCAGATCGGACTCAAGACGTTGCAACAAAAAAACCATCGATTTAGGAAAAATGATATCGTTTTTCGTTAACATATCTTCGCTGAGTTTCGTGAGTTTTTCGTTTTCGCGCAACGATTTTCATAACCAGTTTATGAGAATTTTAAACAATCAAAAAAGCCTTTATGCATAAATGAAAAAAAAAAGTGAGAACGCCCACAAGAGTTTTCCCATCTTAAATTAAGTGACATGCACGGAGTACGAACACACTGAAACGCTCAAGAATTAGCGAACAAACTCCATATCACTGAAAGCATCATACCAAATATTTGAAGCTCGCTTTAACAAGTTGAAACTAAACATATTTGGAATTTAAACCCTTAAAACTTTTCTTGGATAACATTTGCGTGCCGAGTTCTACACGAAGTATCACGAGATTCCGCAACATCGACCGAAATCTGAAAAAATTCTTCAGGACAATAGTTTCGCAAATAATATCCGCTTTCATTTACACGTATGCATAAAAGAATTAAAAAATTGGGAACTTTCATCATATTTGCGCACGTAAAAACGTGGAGCACGATTGTTCCGAAACGGAAATGAATTGCTCAACAATGAGCTAATAAATAGCATATAACTGAATAGTTTGGACGAAAGCCTCGTCGGTTCTATACCAGTAAGGTAATTTTTTATTCTACAGAATTGCGTAGCAAATTTTTCGTCAGGTCTACTTACACAAAAATTAAAAA
Source organism: Orchestia grillus (assembly GCA_014899125.1). Lineage (NCBI taxonomy): Eukaryota > Metazoa > Arthropoda > Malacostraca > Amphipoda > Talitridae > Orchestia > Orchestia grillus. Next base: position 26,783 of record VOMN01099027.1, read on the forward strand.
TTAAAGCTGACAATTTTTCATAACAGTTGCTCATGTAAACATGTATGCAGCACAAATATGCTCAAGCGGAGATGAAGTATTGAAGAAATCGCGATTAAATAGCATACAACTGATTATGTTATGCCTGATAATAAGCAAGTCAGACTCAAAAAAATGCAACTAAAAATACGGTCGCTCAGAACCATTGAAGTAGTTTTTCGTTGTTACTAATTTCATGCCGTGTTCTATGCGAATTCTCACGAGTACTTGAAACGTTGACTGAAAGCTACGGAAAATTTCGTTATGGTATACTATTTTCAATTTAGCTATAAATAAAAGGAATTAATGGAGAAAGCTCATCACAATTGCACATCCAAGCGTGCACGGAGCACGAACATCCTGAAATGGAAAAGAATTGCTCCAGAATTTACGAATAAGCAGCGAGGTCGTACAATTTTTTAGACAGGTCGAAAAATTCCTTTATAGTGAACGAAATCCAAGAATCAAAAATAAGTCTTCACACACGTCACTGAAGATCGAAAATATAATATTTATTCAAATACGCGAATGAATAAATAATCGAATTCTAAAAATACAAAGTGAAACAGTACCTAAGCCCCTGAAACTAGTTTAATTTGCGATTTCTGCAAACTTCAACAAACATATAAAAAGCTTTCGGAAAAGCCTCAATGTATACCATTTAAGACTGTCACGCGATTTTTAGGCTATATTTTTATAAAAAGTCTGTCTAAAAGCGCTCCAAGATGCTGAGTGAAGCGAACTATCTGAAGACGTGAAAGTTCGTTTTTTTCTGCACTCAGTGTTAAAATGAGCGACCGGAATATTTCTAGAAACCTAAACGTCCCTTCAAGCACTACAGGTTATACAAAAACACGACAAAACTCGGTTTCTCCGCTAGACCCCATTACTGAAGGAACGGCATTTAAAACCAAGATGGCAGTTAGCAAAAGCGAATTTGCAGCTCAATGGTGATTTTTTGGACAAGTTTTACGGTCGGATGAAAGTAAGATAAAGCTTTACGACCATAATGATGCCACTCACGTTTGCAGACGGATGACCCAGCCTACACCATGAAGAACACCATCCCAAGTGAAACGTAGTGGCGGAAGCCTAATGTTGTGGGGCTGCTTCGAATGTAACGGTAAAAGACATTTGAAAATATTTGAAAGTACTATGAATAAAATGATATATAGTTAGAGGAAAATTTACATAAATCTACTAAAAAACTGCATGGATCTGGCATCTACGTGACTGTTTCAACAGGACAACGATCCAATAGCCTTCAGCCGAGGTAATTCGCGATGGGTCCCAATGCAATAACGCTATTAAGGTACTGACATGACCACAGTCAATCTCCAGACTTAAGTCCGGGGGAATAATTGTGGAGGAAACTCTCAAGTCAGGTCCAAACAAGACGACCGACCAACCTCAATGAGTTGAAGGGATGTGCAAAAAAAATGGGCAAAGATTCCACTCATATCTCGCCATTGATGAGTAAAAACATGACATTAACCATTTAAATCTGTATTTGTAAATGGACGCCTAGCAATTTGATATTTAATAGATTTCTTTCAAGTGTTCGAATACTTTTTCCATTACATACCATGTGTTCAATTGCTTATATATTCTATATAAGCGCAAAAAAATTTCATTCATTTTTTCTTAGTTGTGTTCGTTGGTAATAATCGTATACTTTGCATGGATTTCAAAGCTCCCTAATGTTGTCCCTAATAAATGCTTTAAAATCAAAGTTTTCCTTTCTCCACCTGCTTGTTTCGCCTCATTAAAACTTAATTTGTCCTGAAACGCTCTTCACACGTCGGTATCACCAATTACTGCAAGCTGGGACGTGAAATCTGTCACTTTAAAAACTAAGTAATTTTTTGTAGCTCATGATGGTACTGAACTTTACACCAAGGTTTATGCCAAGTTTCAAGAAAATTTTGAAACATTGATATCTTTAAAAACTCTGGAGTTACGTTCCCAGCTATGAAACATCAACTTTGCTTAAATTATTCAAAGATTAAACAACAAATCTTCGCTCAGCATCTTGTGCAGATCTTTGTGGGCAATGGAATGTCGAAGACACTGAAATGCTACTTCATTCAATTAAAGGAACAAGACGCTTGCTTATGAATATTAAATATCCCGTAGTTTCGCGAAGGTAGCTACAAACTTTTTTAATAAGTGAATGTCTATAAAATAGACGGATTACTTGAATCACAATTCAAACCTTGTCGACAATCACTCATGTAGTGTAAATGTTCACATTCTTTTGCATTCAACCAATGTTGTAACTTTCCAACCTGCCCAGCACCCTCGGTCCTCGCCAGTGTCTCATTCCCGTCAAATGAAAGGAATTATGTCTAATATAGAAAACCACGAGAGAAATAATTTTTACGGAATTTTATAGTTGGAATCTTGCATAAAGAATAAACGGTCTTTTCAAGGAGCTGGTGAAAAAGCTACGGAATACATCTTCTATATTCCGTATACATCTTCTGAAGTCGTTATTCAGTACTTGGAAAATTTTCTACTAAATAATTCATTTTATATTCCTTAACTTTTACTGTCTTCCTCTATAAAGAAACTCCTGTTTTCTCAAATATTCAAATTCTTGATCAAAAAAAGTACCTGCATGACTTGAAAAACAATTCAAAACGACTGTGTCTTTCGCGTTAATGGGACCCAAGAAGCAATTATGGTTTACGAATAACTTAATACTTTTATTTTTTCTAAAAGACCCCAAAATTCCACGGCAACAAGTGCACGGTGCCGCTGAATTCTTCCATACCCTAATAATAAGCACAAAAACATAATCGACGCACACTTTCAGTATCGAGTTTGATAAAAATTCTCAAGAAAAAGCGAAAGTTCACAAAGAAGGGCAATAAAAATGAGGTCCTCGTATGCACGGCGGCCGCAAAAACGTGCAACAGCCCCTGGATGTTGCAGAGTCGCCGCCGCTCGTGCCGGGCTTGTGCTGGCTGCCTGGGACAAGTGAGGTCCATTCAACTATTTTTACGCGAAATTTTACCTGGGCTTTTGCAAGAGGGCAACGAGGCTTCATGGGTTGCAAAAAACTCATAAAAATTAGAGTTAGGACCCGCAGGAAGTAATTGAGTCTGTAAGCAGCTGTTATAACTGTTGTAATATTCACCTTGAAATAGATGTATATACAAAATGTTGCAGGATATTGTGATAGAAGAACTTCAGATGTTTGCTATAAAGATGGTAACTAAACTGCTGCCCCTATTTACAAATGAAGACCTATTAATAAATAACAGCTAAAAAGTGAAATTGAAAATAGAAGTTTACATTGCCTTCACTTCAGCAACGATATGAAGAAAAACTCTACAAAAAGTCCCAATTTACTCCTTATGCACAGATACGAACCAGATAATTAAGAGACGCTAAACAGTCTCACACAAAATAAAAACCTTCGTTAACATCAGCAACGATATGAAGAAAAATGTCTCCATTTAATCTCTGTTAACAGATCCGAACCTGTTGATAAAGTCCAGCTAAAAAATCCAGAGTCAAATAAAAGCCTACTTTGTCATCAGTAACGATATAATGAAAAACACGACAAAAACTCCTAGCTTCAGTTTGCACAAAGAGGGAAGTTAAAAATCGCACGAGGCATACATGGCGGGAATGTGGTGGTGTGCAGGTGCCGAGGTTGCACAGCCAGACACAATACGGTCGGTCCTCCACGAGCCATTTTTGTTGCAAGGCAGGTAGCGGCGCGTGCAACACGCTCTCGTCTCTCGTGCAGGCTTATTGTTCGTGCGCTCAAACATTTCCAGAGTTAAGGGCCATTGACGAGTAAGAACTCAATAAGGAGGACAACTGCTCGAAAGTGTTCTCTTATAAACCTGTTGGTCGGGAGGCAGCAGTTCTACAAGATAATTATGAGAACTTAGGGGTCGTTAGGAGGAAGGTGAGCAAGTGGGTAGGAATTTCACGCGAGCGTTCATTCCGTACACAACTCTACTTTAAATTCTGACTGCTTTCTTAAAGAGACTCTACACACGGTGTTGGAAGCTTCGTTCATTGCAAATGAGGAGTTCGGAGAGACAGGTGTCGTAAAAAGAAAACCCTTTTGAAAAAGTAATACATTTGGAAATATAATGAAGGTGTAACTTATGTCAAAGTTTCGTTAGATAAATATTAAAATCATCATCTGTCGAAAAATAATCACTGCAGAGGCTGAATATTTGCACTACTAGTCAGTTCAAGTCATTTTTGCCTGTTAGAAGTAAAATTCTAAAAATACTTGTTAACCATGCCAGGCATGGTTAAAAAAATTCTTAATTGTTATTACAACGCACGTCAAATTTCGCACAAAAAACAAGTACTTAAATTTCCTAACGTTGATGAGAAACGCCAATTTCCTGCTAGTTTTTCGCCTCGGTGTATAGATGAAGATTTGTTAAGAGACCGAAGCAATAAAAAAAATTCGTTCATAATGTTTACCTTTTCCCAAGAAAATGCTTCAGATCACTCCGGCACAGCGGAGCGAAAAAGAGCTCAGCCAAAGAAAATACAAACGCTCATTGTGGTTGCATGCTAATCGCCTGAAGGATCGCTGCTTCAATTTATTCGTGAGAACTCTTAAAACTACCCTTCACAAATTTCGAGCAAAAGGCACTCAACAATATATACATATATTCTTGCACGTTCATGTTGCAACTGTTGTTCCTTAGATCTAAAAGCAAGAAGACAAAAGCTTACCACGATGCAGAAGCTGATTTATTTTAAGCAGCCGTAAAAATAATAATGAAGTTGTAACATCAGAAGTACGACCGGGTTAGTCCGTGCAGACAGATTTAGAGAAGGAAAATTAATAACTATCAAACCTTCAAGCCTTCATAAAAACTTAAAATATCATTTTGGCTTGAAGATAGGGCTACTAGAAGCTTAGCAGAAAATATATAAATAGTCACTTGAGGAGTGAAATAATAATGTAGCAATTTCCTTTCAATTGGCTCAACACAATTCACTTGTGAGAGAACGACGTAGTGCAACTGCACTTAAATATCAATTTGCAGACCAACTCTCTGGACTTCCGTTACTTCTGCAGCTCAATTGACAAATGGAATTGTAACGAGATATGGAAATATAATAAAAATTTTGGACAGGAATAATTGAAAGGGAGAATTTATTATATATTCATTACTTACTTAACTACATTAAAATGAAGAACCTTACACCCGATCTATATGTGAAATACAGTAAAAATCATAGGCTAAATTATACAAATTGATACTAAACTTGAAAACCATTAACGAGACTGAAATGATGAATCCCATTATTGGTGAATGTCGCTGAAATAGACTTGAAAGTTTATCATCGATGCTACGATAATTAATGTCACCCCTGACAAAATACTAAAACGAATAAATTTGTTTGAAGAATCTCTCCTTGACTATAATGTTAATGAAATAACCAGTACAATTATTCATGATTCTATACAACTTGGTCTCGTACTATAAGTGATATACTAAGTTTTTCACAAAGCAGTGACCAAGTCGTGTTCCGAAGATGGCCAATTTACAGTTAGACTCACAGACAGAACCCACGGTGAAGGCTGAGGTAAATTGCAGAATTCGAATTTCCGAATGCCACACACAAACAGCCGGAAACAATACGGTAGCGCAGAGCGCTGTTTGAGTCGAACTTTCTTGACTCTAGGAAATTCAGGGAGTAATCAAACGAATTTTCTATGTACCTGCACAACTTATTAAGATGAAAGCGTATACCAGCCATTGATCGAGAAAAATGCAGACATTAATTTGAAGTTGCAAAGGCTGCTGTATGTTTCTTACGAGTAAAGCCGCGCATCACAGGTTTATGACAGATAAAAATAATGCAAATTGAATTTCCGAAGATTCTGCATCACAAAACAATATATGACGATTTTCCGATGATAACAATTCGCTTTCATTTTCAACGGAAATGAGAGTCCAACAAAGAGAGGTGTTGTATGTTTGTAAGTGAAACATGCTGCAAAACTGTAACTCATCATTTTACTGCAAGAAACATTGATGATAGTTGAATATCTTTCTCCTTTTCACAAAAACCATGCCAGCAATTCCACTCTAGCCAGTTACATTACCTTTAGCATCGCTTCGAGCCTCCCTCGCCAAACATAAGCTAGCCAAATACTAGGACGCGTTGACAAAGTCAGGTCTCATCTGAGAATCAGCCATCACTGCAGCCGCGGCGAGTTCATTCTTACCGTGCTTCTTGCCTAAATACTCCATTGTCTTTTCGGGCTTCCTTGGGATTCCATCTGCTTTTACGTTTCCCTCGTTTGTTTATGTTTTTGCTGTTGGATCAAGAATGTTAGGACCCAATCTCGCGGTACTTTTGAAGATGTATTGCAATCCTTCACACGTTTTTCATTCAGCTGGGTATTTTATCTACCTACGTGCACTCCAGCAAGTCTTCCAACGTGCACTCCAGCAAGTCTTCCTACGCACACTCCAGCATATCAACCTACACTTCAGCATGCCTACCTACGCTCCAGCATGTCTACCTACACTCCAGCATGTCTACCTACACTCCAGCATGTCTACCTACACTCCAGCAGGTCTACCCACACTCCAGCATGTCTACCTACCCTCCAGCACGTCTACCTACGCTCTAGTAGAGCAGGGAGTTGCAACAACGCGCTCGCACATTGGTCCGGAGAGAGCGAGCCCGTCCTGCTCCTCGCAGTCATCTGCTGCAACATAATTCCCTGAAAGGCATTTGGTTAGCGACGGAGTATCGATTCTTCAGAGGCTGCAAGACCGGCAACTGTAGAAGCTCCTTCTTTTTTGACGCAGGGTTGAGGGGCGCACCATCCAGGCAAAGGCTTAATGAGAGAGAGGGAGAGGAGGCGGCTCATCGAACGCCATTAAAAAATCGTCCTCTTCGCCCGAGAGAAAGCGAAAAGCTGACTTTGGGCGAGACAGAATATGAAATGCTGGGGACGAAGGAAATGATGACTCGCCACAAAAGTCAGCAGATGCAGATATCGCGTAAATTGAGCTATATTTCGAGTTCAGAACTTTTGGTAGCAATGGAAAAATATTAACCTCGCTCAGATGTTACTAGCAGATAAAACATACGAATAATTTTGCAAGCCCGTCTAACATTTCCTTTTTAGAGAAGGGAAAAGTAGTAAATTGGCATGACGTGAGAGGAGAAAACAGCGTGGTTTTCCCGCCCTGGATCACGCGTGGGAAGAGGAAATTCACTGGAAGCCGTCGTTGAGAAAGAGCTCCTGACAATTAGAGGCGGCACTTTCTTCAATAAACACGATTGAGCTGACGGATTACGAACGTGAACGTTTGATTCAAAGCAGATAAAAGCAATGAGCTGAAATTGGCGTCACAAAGAGGTGAATTCTACCCCCTTTTGGGATACAAGAAATCACTTACATACTCATCTTGACCAAATGTACGTGTGTGTACTCGCATACTGATGGATACGCTATTTTATACAAATTTCGAAAAGCCATAGAGCGATTGACGATAAGGTGCGAGGAAAAAAAGACAAACGAAAAGAAGAAATTATTCTACGACATTTTCGAAATGCCATACAAATAAATTTTTGCTGAAAAAGATGACTCACCCTTTCCAGCAACCTAGGAGAAGGAATGAATTCAAGTCTCACTCTTCAAAGAAGTTTGGATCACAAATACATCTATAGAAATAGGTTGATTAATTTCAAGAAGATTTAGTCGCTTCACGTAATTTGGTTTAGACTCCGTTCGCCACTAGCCTCTTACAGCCCGCAGCCCTGCTGCCCAAAACACATAACAACAGCTTAATACGATGCAGTCTTGTGGCCTTATCATATGAAATACGCGTGTTTCCTTCTTGACAGAATTGGTAATTCTAGAAAAGTGATTCCCAACCTAGTTTTACACCCGCACGTTTACGGAAATTTTCAATTATCCTCGCACTCGCCGCAAATTCATGGTTACCTAAGAATAAAGGTGGTGAATATACACACATAACCGCATGAGAATAATAACTAGATTACTTGCCTACTATCAGAACGGTACTACGCGCATCCCCTGAAATAACGTCTCTCATCCCCACGGGATGCGACGATCTGCCTGATACATCTTATACATGTAGCCTATTTAATTCAGCGATGTAGACGTAGGTGTGTATTACGGAACAGAGACAACGTACAGATTAATTCTACGATTTCACTGCACATGGCTTACTCACATAAGTAACCACTTAACAGTACATGATAACGATGGCCGAAAAATATTTAGAATACAGCTAAAAAATAACGATGACAATAAGGAAACTAACACTGGCTTCTGGAACATTCCCTCTGAAGTCAATGGCTTTCTGTGTGACTTTGGATTATTTTCCAAGCTGAATTCAAAAATTCTATCACTTTCCATAAGGGTTTATTTTTAAGAGATGCTACAGTAGTAACATAAGGCTTATTAGAAATAAGAACTACGGTAATAAAGGCGTTTTGGTGTTGCCACAAGCGGTCGTGGTTACATGAGGGTCTCATTTCCTCTCTTTTAAAGTACACTTTTGAAAAGCGAGGTATCTGGGATATTTATGTTACGAACCGATTTTCCAACTAAAACATGCACACTAAGCAACGTTGAGAGTAGCTCCCTTAACCAGCATTAATAGCAAGCTTGGCTTTTTCTTATTTTGTTTTTAAACACCGCTGCATCAGTTGCTCCCTATATATATAGACCTAGACCTAGACAGAAGTGAGCAGTGGTTTTTCGAACACCCAGAACAATTGATCTTCAGCGCACAACTGCAACAAATGTTGCCTGAAGTGAAATATGAGGTCCGCTCAGCTCAGTCGAAAGTGCCGAAAAGACAGGTGGTCCATCAGCTTATTTGGAGCGTTGTACTCGGCTTGCTGCTCACTGCAACGCTTTGTGAAGACATAAGTCGACCTTTTAATAGAAAGCGTCTCAAGGACCCATCATAAATGTGATTATAGTAATTTCTGGCATGCGCCTATGAGCTCGAGCGATTGTCCGCATTCCAAACAAAAAGTCCAAACTAACTGAATAAACTGAACAAGGTCTTCAGAATAGAGTTAAAAACATTCTTAAAAGAGGGTAGAATACGTGAGCGCGGCATTACAACACAGCTAGCGGACGCTGGGGGTTATTCGACCTTCATGGCATGTACTAACTTCATATTAGGAGAGTATCTATAAACATAGGTAGTATTTGAGATTATGTGACTTGCAAGGGTCTGTTAATACATAACGTTTACATGAGAGCGTCTAGCCTGAACGCGTTTGGTTTCAAGGCTAGAGACGGTGATATTGTTTTGTGAAGAAGCCTATGAGTGGGTAACTTCAAACGCGTGGTCCGCTGCGTGCATGCGAGTGCTGCTATTGTGCAGGAGCGCTATCACTCAATAGGCTTCCTGAAAATTATTCCAAGGAATATTGTATCCATTAAAAGTTCTCAGAAAAAATAGCGAACAATCATGAAAACACTGAGGAAGATTAGCGTACATCACACGCTAGGCAATGAGGCAAAAATGGCTGAAGCCCCAAAATCAGCAATGAGGAATGAGTCAGATACGGGGAGTGAAGGGGATCTAACAAATATTTCATTTCTAACGCATCATGAATGTTATTTTCGAGGAGAATAGGTGTTAGAAAATATTTTTAAGTTCATAAAACGTTATCACTACTAGGACCTAACTTTTTTCACCGCAGATATGGTTAATAAACGACTCTACTAATTGACGTAGAAATATCTTGCTTCTGCCAGTTTTTAAATTCAGTACAATATCGATATCACACAGCGTTTCGAAGAACAACGAAAATCGATCAGACCAAAATCTTTAAAGGGACCACCACTAATTGGAAAGCATCAAATTTTCCGGTGGACTTGCAGTACGAAGAACTGAAATCGTAGTCGCAAATAGTTCCGTACATTGACTATGTTGCAACAGTTGTTAGCTTTAAAAATCTGTACAACGCAGCAATGTCCTCTCCATTATGAATATTGGAGCAGAAATTTTAAAGAATTTTTCCATGCAGCGAATAAGAAATTTCTGCTTCTAAGACAAACGAAAGTGTTGGGTGTAATTAAAAAGGAAGTGATCGATCGGGAAGAAAAAGTTCCCACTTGAGGCGCGACAAGCTTGATTCCAAGCAGTGATGCATACGCGAGTGTGGCTCAAAGGAGGGAGGGAGAGAGAGAGGAGTACCAAGGACCCAAATGTGAGGGGAAAAGAGCCCATACATTAGGCACAATTGCAAATGGGCGAGATGGCAGAGGGAAAAGTCATCAGCCATCCGAGAGTTTTTTCCCCTCTTCGATTTTTTGGGAGCAGCTTGGCTCGTCGGCGAGTTGCAAAATGGAAGACAGTTTGAGTTTGCACAGTTGATTACTAATCAAACTGAGGAGCGTCGCCCGAGGCCCAGGGCTGCGGGCCACAAAGGGACACATCGCTTCCCTGGAAGCGCACTCCCGTCTCAAGGAGAGCCAGCGACGCAAGCCTTGTGTAGGGCTGGGAGGTGCAGGGCGTTACGAGGCCGTCTGGCAGTTTTAAAACTTCGTTGCAGCGGCAATGGTTATGATATGTGTGCATACGACTTGTTTCATTGTACACAGCGACTGTCAAAGTTTTCTGTCACTTTCTAATCACACGGAACAAGAAAAATAGAGGCGTTTTATCAATTGCCTTTTTAATGAAACTTCGAAACCGTCAAGAGATTTCATGCACAAAACGGTAAGACGCGGATCGCATTGCACTGTTTTGATGCTACGCTCTTCACTAATTCTGATGGGCCTTAAAAGCAATGAGCCGAATTCTGGAAAGGATTTTAGAAAAGACTGAATCTTGAAATAATGTTCATTACATGGGGTGCGGCAGAACGAAGAATGGGAGAACATAGAACGCAAACCTTGCACGCCCGATGTGCTTCACGTCAAGTTTACATCAGTGGTCTTTTGCCGAGCGAAAATACATCGGAAATGCGACGTATAATATATTTATGTGCAGAGTAAATATGTTCAAGGTAGAAATTTATACAAAATAACCATATGCTTGGACAAATAAGTAGTAGCATTTATGAATAATATCTATAATATCATAAAATAACATAATATAATATTAATCAACCAATTTATCCCGAATAAAACACTAAAGAAACTTTCAGGATATATGTGCAAACCTTTTGAATTCTTGTACAAGCATTTCAGTTCACTGACGAAATTCATCCTTAGATGTTATGGGCCTTCGAATCCCGTCACAGCTTAGATTATTTCCCAATTGTCATGGTATCCATTAATTTCCATTCTTTTCAAATTGCAAAAGTTTCCTCCCCACAAGTCAATGCTAACATCATTCAGAAAATAAACCTCCAGCGTCTGGATGCCGAGCGTTACCGGCATAACTGGTTGACGACAAGGAGAAGGAAAAGAATTTCTCTTTCGGTCAAAAATTGCCGCGTGAGCTGTACTTATATGGAATTCGACGTGTAAATGTCAGTCCGCAAGGAAGCACTTTGTTTTTGGCCGACCAACCAGTACCGCCGATCTCAATTTAGCTTGCATTGCTTTTAATCTGTGGTGGTATGATCGTGAAGAGATGATGTGAGCTTGAATAGAATACATAAGCAATTTACCCAACATTGCAATGAAAAAATATTTTTACATATTATGCGGAACTGGACAAAAGTTCAAACAAGATATTCTTACTATAAAACACACGTAACCATGATAAGCTTGAAAAATATGTATGAGCTATTAATTTTAGCGCGAGAAGGAAATTTTCAATATTAAACCTATTAGATAAATTAACCATTCCCGATGTCGGCATATTACGACAATAATTGTAACAAAGCCAATCGGTGCTTTCAAAGAGCAGAACTCTCTGCTAAGTTCACATCACGACACAAAAAACAGCACGGCATACATAAACTCCGTTTTTACAGTACCAATGATTGAAGCGCAGTAGCGTCAAACAGTTCAATACGATCACGAATTGCATTCAATGATAACTGACGCATGATCTCGCATGGAGCAAGTTAAAAAAGAAGAGCATTAGCATGCTAGTACCACGTCCCCCTGGTAAAATATCTGGAACGAGCGCGACAATTTCCCGAGTCGGCGTTCGGTGTGAGGCGCACAGCATGCCGAGCTGCGCGGCAGCAGCTAGGCCTGGTTGCAGACCCAGCCAGCAGCGCTCCCACAGCCTGCGCAGGAAGGTTGAGGGGCAGCTGTGTTAGACCCATTGTGCCGTGCAGTCCTGCTATAGAGGATAGGGTTGAAAAAACGGTCAAGGCCCTACATGGGACGGACAGAAGCTCTAAGCGAAATGCAATCGTCCGTCGAACAATGACCAAAAGCTGAGTTTCCGTTAGCCAATCACGTGTTTTTGTGGGTTTCTCTGCGCACCTTTGGAGCTCAGGGAAAGGAGCGTTGCAGGGGTGAGAATAGTTGCCTACCGGGACTCCCACTGCCGATGCCTTTGCATTTTTGCATCTATAGCAGTTTTTTCCAGGGGAGACGCTGGGTTTTTAGGGCCGAGTGCTTGATGCTGATTGACGTGAAGTGCTGCCAAATTTGGGCTTTTTTAGAGCGAGTGTCAATGGACGGGAAAATTTGAGGGGCTCTAACTTGCAACGGAAAATCCCCCCGCCGGATATTGGCCGGCCTTTAAACGTGCAAGAAGTGAAAGTGTGACTGCAATGGACCAGCGAGGTTCCCAGGCAAGATGGGTTCGCAAGAAAGTTTAGCACGACTAATAAAAGTTGAGAATAACCTTGAATAACAATTAAGGTCAAACGAAAATTAAGAAATTGTTTCTCGGAGGAGGAAGAAATTGTTAATAAAATTTAAAAGTAGGGGATAGTAAGAGAAGAATTTTAATTCCACTCGTAATTTACACAAAACTTTACACTGTAAAACGTATATTTCAGGTGCATCACTTTGCACAAATCTGGAAATGCACTCAAACACACGAGTACAGTTATTTAGATTTAATTTCAAGAAAATTAGAGCTGATTAAGGCTTTAATGCACAAAAACGTGAATAAACCAGCAAATAATGTAAATCAGATGCAGGGTATCCGTAAAGACTATACAGGGAGGCCATCAAAACACACATTTGTGAGCAATGAAGACTGACAATCTATCACTCGGGGGCCTATAGCGATATATAGCAAGTCCAGGGTACTGCCCGTTTTTTTAATTATTTTACCGCGTTTGCAAGTCGTGGAAGCAGGAAAGGTCGAGCTCCTAAAATGTTTGTGTGCACGAACGTACGAGCGTCTCACAGGATTCGTTTAGCATTTCTGTGAACATAGCATTTTACTAACCGACTGTACGTTTCGGTAGGTTTTCATTGAAAAATGGAAAAGAGTCTCTCGCCTGATCACAGGCATGTAATTCAGCGGTCATGCGCCCGAAGACGATTAGTTCAAGCGCTCTTCTCATAAGTGCGATTAGCTGCGCTATTGGCGTATAACCTGTCATTGCCTAAACGATGTGTTATGTACATGGACAAGAGCTTCTATATATTAGCTATGCTCTTGGAAACTATGTAGAAAGAAGATGCGAGTGAAAAACAAAATAACTCATACATGAATAACTCAACAGAGTAGCTAATAAAAGAATAAAAACAGGATAACTTATAAAGTTTTAACGCTGGCAGTTGATGTAATACATATTGCGTGCATTTTAGGGTTTGAAGTTAAGTAAGAATAATGTTATTAAATATGCAAGTCAGTCTTGTTTGCAATTTCATTTGATCATCGTTTGTCAATTAAATTTTATAAATTTCCACCTTGCACACAGTGTTAAAGGGTGGGAATTATCACACGAATACAAGAAGTATAATCGGCATGGGTATTTTGACGAGCATTGCTGTTATTACCAATATTATTACGACCGTAGTTCTTTATCCTCGATACACTTACCGTCCTTATTATCCTCATTCGCCAGGATTAAGCAAATCGGGCTAATTTTGGCTGCTGGGTCACCGGACCCGGGAGGTGGGAGAGATCGGGGGGCACCAGCACACACACCCAAGCGGACTGACTCCTACACGGCGGCTTGGTCGCCACCGCACCCTGCGGGGGGGCCGCTAATGACTCTCTTATTACAGGCTCCTGAAAATAGAACCAGCGCTGCAAGCCCCGCTGTACGGCGAGTCAAAATACGACACTCTCTCACCTACACAGAGGACTATGTGAGAACTGAGTGTCTGCGAAGCAGTCTGAGGGACGTGTGAGAGTAGAGGTAGTCGGATGCACTGCAAGGGTAATATTCGTACAATAATAGTGGATTGGCGGCAGGGACGTAGACAAGGAAAGTATGTACCACATAAGGAAATCAAGGATGGGAGTTATTTGAAATAGGATATAGAGCTAAACAGCACGTAACCCGTAGGCTCATCTAGTATACGTACATATTAAATACTAACTCACATTCCGTTTTTAAAAGGGACAACTGTCTTTTCACACTATGCTCGCATGATGAATATGTGAAAAAACCTGTTTAAATGACTTAGGTGGAGAGTTGTGTAGATATAGTAGATTTTACCGTACATATATGCTAGGACAATAGGATTTGACCGATGCCTTTCTTTTTCTGCGAAATTTCAAAAAGGAATGCAATATAATATTCAAGAACCATGATGAACGATTTTGCGGTCTTAAGTCCCCATTAATTTATTGAAAATTTTTCACACGTGCGACGACTGAGGAAATTATTGCGCCTAATTTCACACTGACTAATTTCAAACGTAAATAGGCCTGAACGTTTCCCCCTCACAGCTTCACTGCGCTATGAAACGACGATCCCAACAGGCACTTCAGAGGTCTGGTCTTACTGGGGTGAAGCGTGGACTACAGCATGGGACCACATGTGTTGCACGAGGTATGTGGCGACCACATATGTTGCGCAAGGTATGTGGCGACCACCTATGTTGCACAAGTTATGTGGCGACCACATATGTTGCGCAAGGTATGTGGCGACCACCTATGTTGCACAAGGTATGTGGCGACTACACATGTTGCACGATTTAATTTGAAAGGAGCGTGTACAAAGCACTCAGCACTTGAGAATGATTCGCTAAAGAATGAGTGGCCTAATGGAGACCGTAGTGTCAGTCTTCGATTGAAAATTTTACAGGAGTACCAGTTATTTGATTGGAAGCTGGAGTATATACAGTGCAGATGGGGCGGGGAGCACAAACGGGCGCATGCAATTTGGAGACAGTACAAAAAGATGAAAAGGGAGTCCTCTACGTTTTTGATGAAGAACGTATGAATTTCAAGATAATGTGCTCATGTGTATTACTTGAACAATGTAATTACAATCGCGTACGCGAAAAATACAATGGCAAAAATTTGCACTGCAGCAGCACAGCGATTCGGGGCCAAGAACCAAGGTGAACGGTAGCACATCTACACAAACTATACGAACGTACTGTCCGTGTGTACAACAAAAACCAAAGTACACACACTCAGGCCATCACTGTTGCGGGATCTGCGTATCTTAAGCTACGAGGAATTTGATGTTAACCGACTTATTTTTGCCCAGTTTTTACCTCTGCAGTTTTTTTAATATTTTTTATGGGCCTGTACATGTTAATGTGCATTTCTAACACTATAGACATCAACATTAACTAACCAAAATGTTTTAAATAACGCGGCTTCACTGAAATAAATAACCAAATAAGGATGACACTAATAATAAGGTTCTTTACCATATTATTAGTCACCTACTAATAATATGGCATAGGACATCCACGTGCACAAATAATGAAGGCAATTCTACGTGGTACTTGTCTACGAGTGCGCCATTAACCAGGTCGATTTCAAACCATTCTTGCATCAACTTGTCTCGTAATGCGGCCACGGTACACGGACTATCTTCTCGACGCCTAACTTTCCGTTCTAGCTGGCTTAATAAATTTTCCGTTGGGTCCATGTCTGGGGACTTAGCTGGCCAATCTAAATGCCTGACATCCTGAATGACTGTCATGCCAATTAATAACAGTTTTAACCCGATGCACCCGGCGGTTTTTATCCTGAAAGATGGGCAAAGCAACATGCCTTTCTGCATTCAGATATTGTTGCCATGCTTGTTCACCTTAATTAATGTGGCCATGCTTGTTCAGCTTGACGGATACCTTAATTGAAGAACCCTCTTCTATGTGGTTGAAACAGCCCCAGCATACTGTACAATAGATTCTCCTCCTCCTCTACCATGACCGACCCTTGAAAGTGCGTGGCCAATATTTTGTCCGGAGAGCTTATATTAAGTTTCAACCGTCCTCAAACGAGGATATGCGTGAATATGGCTTAAACTAAATCCCATCTACAGTACCTTCGGTTTTTGCTTGATGGCTACACACGTCTTCAATGAGTGAACTGAAACTTTTGACGCAAATTTTATTACAGAGAATCCTCGGCCTCCAAGCACCAGGCATTCTATCGGCAGTAGCACTGATACTCGGTGAGCCAGAGCTCCACACAGCTATTTCCAGTCGATTGCAGAGATCAGGGACTGGAATAGGGATGAAATCCGGCGGCCTGCTTGAGGAATTAGAGACCGCGAGGGGGACACGCTCCTGAAGAGATTTAAAAAACAGGGGTCCCAGATTCTTGGATTTAGTTACATCCTTTTTTTCGTGAAGGGTGCGAGAGGAAGAAGGGACGGCGACATGAAGCAGGAGGGGAAGGCGCGTGCAAGCAGTGCGTGTTTAATTGGAGTCTCATATTGGAATGATCAAAGGGAACGATGGTGCGCCTTGTGTGTCTAAGTCTTGCAATATAGGCTTAGGGCAACGCTGGCTCAGGGAACGTATACTGCCGGCCGACACAATGTACATGAAAACCAGCACGCACACTCAAAAGTTTGCTGTTACTAAAATCATTTGTTCTATTATGGTCATTTCCGCTGTGTCCATGACATGGAATACATATAATTTCAGCTGTCGTGTCATCTAACCCGGAAATTAAAGACAAAGGTGCAGAAAAGTCAGAAAATGTAGATATGTAAGAAAAATAGGCTATTTTCATTTCAGTTGCCGTCCTTTATTTACTTCAGGGTATATACAACACAACAATCGAGGTGGCACTTGTGAACTACTGATCCGACGTGTTTATTACGACGTCGAAGGCAGAAACTTCCTTTCCATGCTAGGGCAGTACGCTGAACACTTAAAGATTGAATCTGACTCCTGGTAACAAGCGGCGTCTCAAGTGAATGTGAAGACTAAATGCTTAACAACAGTTAAAAGCCAACGGACTTAAAGAAGCGACTATTGCAGGTAACGATTTTTAACGCGAGCAAAAAGAAAAGATTTACATTGAAGATAAAAAATCCCAGCGCGCTCATGAACCCAAGCTGTACTGAAAAAAATATGCACCGCGTGCGCGAAAAAGTTCATTGCACACAAAAAGCTTTCCATTGCAAGCGAGACGCTTTGTTGCGTGCAAAATGGTTCCAATGGGGAGCAAAAAGCGGCGCCATTGCAAGCAAAAACGGACGCCGAGAATGAAATAAGAGGCCATTGAAGCTTTGTTGCAAGGGAGTCGCAGCCTGTAGAGCAACATCTCGCAAAAACGCACTCGCAACACACGCGTTGCACGAGCTGTAAGGCTGCCATGCGCTCGGGCGCGACCACCGCTCGTGGGGCAGCAACGCACGCGTACACCATACCATTTAGCATCTGCTCTTAAAAGGAATTAGGGAAGCTTTTTCCAGTACTAATGTTCAAACACGCTGTGACAACAAGATGTTGTCAGAACGCTATGGGTTGGTAATGGAATTATGATGGGACTTTATTCACGATGATTGTAGGTATCACTGTTATGATTTTCATGAACGTTCAAATCTTGGCAATGTTGTTTTTATTTTTAGCTGTCAATATTATTGTTCTTACTTCCACTGATTTTATAAATAACTCATCACCGCAATCATAATTTCTTCCACAATTTAGCTTAATATTATAGTGATGACAAATGTGATCATGAACATTTTAATTCCATCAGTACTACCATTTGAGTCATCTTTGTACCATGAGTTTAATCTATTTTCTTTTTCTTTCAACAAAAATAATCGGAGCATCAAACTTACACAAACAATCACCCCACAGCAGCAACGTGTTGTGCTATTTGTACAACGCAAGGAACAGAAGCAATGAATTAATAGATAAAGTCTTGTTCCCACGATTGGACAGTCGAGCGCCTCATAATCTGTTGCGGATCATTTTTTTTGTTAGTTTGAAAGACTTCCAAAATTGATTGCCGAAATGCTAGCATTAATGAAAATAATTTGAATTTAAGATCAAATTTGAATGGTGGCTCAATATTCTGTAGCGTGGAACACCAAAGCAGCAAGTTTTCATGCAGTTCAAACTAAAGTTCAAACCCGGACATCTTTTTTTGCAAAAATTTCCTGAAATATTTTCGTTAGAGGAAGAAAACACTAAGCCATTCTGAATTCTTTAACCAATCTAAGCGCCAGCGCTCGACCCATCGGAGTCTCGATCCTTTGGTGCGATTTGGCGCCCCACTTTTAAGCTCTAGCAGCTTCGTCCACTACTGGTACCATCACTCCTCGAAGTCATGCAGGCTGGGGCCAGTACCGGGGCCACGTCGCCTGTGCAACACGGCCGGGGCCAAACAATGGACGCCTTCAACAAATCATGGCGTAGGACAGCCACCCATGAGGGCTGCCGCAGTATACGACTGTAGGGGAGAGCAAGCAATTTAAAAAGCCCTGTCTATAAATTACAACGTCGCTTCATATACGGGAGCTCTGTTTGTTTCTGCGGCGTGCATGACCGATGGCAGAGCTGCTGTAGCTGGGGCGCATGGGGAGCTACAATACCGACCCTTGCAAGGCTACAGACGTCGCCACCAAAAGTCGCGGGAGATCTGTGTGTCTGTATATCGCTTCCCACGGTGTGTGATGAGACCAACTTCAGTCCGTGAGAAGAATCTCAGGACAAGCGAACATAGCTTTCAAAATGATCCAATCGTTTTGATAGGAAAATAATTTCGACACAATTTATAGCTTGAGTTTTTTTTATTGTAATTAAGAGGAAGAACGGACGATTAACATCAGAAGGGAAATATTTTAAGTCGGAAGCGTTTTCTTCGACGAATGGATGTACAACCTATGGTCCTCAACAATCCTCACCCTAACTTTCATTTCAGAAAATATACGACCATAAATCCGCGTAACTGAAAAATTATCATTCAACCCTTGAGGAAAACGATCAGTATTTCCAGTTGAGCATACACATTTTGGATGGCATAATCATCGCTGCCCACCTACAAATGTCAAATCCGCACAGCAGTGAGGAGTACAACGAGCCAACGCGGCGACAAACATGAAGGAATCCAGCTGACCTGACATTCGCGAGACGCCGCTGGCACGAAACATCGGCTAACCTCTTGATGGAGAGAGATGGGAGGCACAGGGCGACATTGCCTCCTGACTGTGCTCATAAGCTCATAACTGACTCCTAACATACAGGTGGCTGATTTTGCCACGTGGGCAGTTAGTCCAACCCTGCAAGAACGATGTTACATAGACCATGACAGCGGCATCAGCCTATCGCTGAAAGCACGCCCATAAAAATCGCATCCAAGTAACTGTGATCGTGATGTTTTAAATCTACCAACTGAGCTATAAATCGAGAAAAATTTCATAGATAACTTTTTGAGCTGGCACATACTTCATGAAAAACTACTTTTGTCATGGTTGAAACTTGTTTAGAAGTAATGATGGGTCACTTCAAATCGAGACACTGGCTTGAATTGAAAGAAAAACGAAGAAATTTTAAATTTACTTGTATAAAGAGCTCGAAATGAAAAAATCAGAATTCAAACCTTCGCTTAAGGATTAATAATTATTCATGCCATAAGTAAATAAGAAAGAAACAGAGAGAAAATAACATTATTTAGCACGAATATAGTTGACGCGTTACTCTGTCCATGTCGGCAGTTTTCACAACTGTTATTACAAAATTTATTTAGTTCGCATTATTGTACAATAAATATGCACATGCGAGTAGGAGTTGGAATTTCAAAATTACTCGAGCCTCGGAAAGCTCGTCAGGCACGACCATCACTCCATAAAATTAGCATGTGCAACATGTGAACTCATTTCTGATGCAGATCTTTCACCGCTCGCACGGCGGACGGTCTGAAAAAGTGCGACCACCAACGTTGACTCTTCAGAGAAGTGCAGCGGATTAAATTAACAAAAAACTGGAAGCCCTGAAATTTCATGAAGGCATGAACACAACGCTCAAGAGAGGAATTGTCGAGCAAAAAGAGACTGTCGAGGCGTTTGTGAGGAGCGAGTTGGAGCCGTGACGAGTGAGTTACATAAAAAGCGGCAGGGGGAGGAGCTGAGTGTAACGGCCGTTGCAGCCTCCTTGCCCGGCCTCCATTGGGGATGCAGGCTTGCAGAGGTGGGCAACGCGTCCTACGGCCATAGAAAATGGATCAGGGCACGGCAGCAAGAGTGGCCCAGGACGGGCCGCCGACACGTCCAGCGAGGAAGTCGCTAGCCTTTAGTTAAACGGCCAGCCGAGGGAACCTGGGTAATGGTATTTCTTGCCCACTGTACATGTGCTTTGTTGACGAATAAACCTGTGGTTACATTTTGCACATCATCATCTATCGTATAGCTCTCTATCTCTACACACGTTTTCTTTTTCCGTGATGCCATCCGTGTACTGGAATTCTGCTTTTTTTGATTGATTTCGTCTCGAGTCACACATGGAATTAGGGACTTGACGCTTAAGATATCTCTAGCAAATACCTTTCAGAACGCACGATTGAGACAAGCGTCGCAATAGCTTGTCTATGTCCCCCCACTTGTGAAAGAGAAAGTATCGAGACACAGATATGCTCGACTACACTTGCACGTAATGGGGATAAAACTCTACTATTTCATCGCGACTTCTATTCTTCATTTGTTCAAGAAAAGCGTATCTTGGCTACGGATACATCATTCACAACTGAACTGTGCAGAAATGGCTTCCGAGCCATGAAAAGTCCCTCTTGAATGAATGTAATTAAGGTTATTTAGCTTTACATGGGATTGTACGTCTTCGCTGCTAAAAACTGGTCAATCCGTGCTTCGATTCATGAGCAATGCTCACACCATTCACACGCATACATCAGAGACCTATGTGTACGTCAAACAGCACTGAGCTTGGAAAAGCGGTTTCTTCAGACGAGAAGGATTTCAAGTGCTTGATTTCTTCTCTGAAGCTGAGAAAAAAGGCAGCTGGAGTGGAGTCTCTCCTCAAGTGGACGGTCTTGAAGATTCCGTGACTCCAGGTCTAGCGTAGATCAGCACCTCTCCAGGTGCAGGTGCGCTACTGCGCAATAGAACATGATCCCTGAAACGTGCGGAAAAGACGAAGCTGGAACCTTTCCGGAAAATTAGCGTTAATCTCATTAGAAAGTTGGAGACTTGGCAGCGAAACAAGTGGGCGGGCAAGTCGCTAAGCTCATTAGCAGAGACTGGGGTGCAGCCCCTTAAGTATGGGCACAAAGCAAACTTTCTGAGTAGCTTACGTGATGCTCACGTGAATCTTAGGTGAAAATTCGCCTCGCAAATGATAAGCCGAGCAACAAAAATAAAACACAGAAATATTTCGTTCTGCTCGACTCAAATCTACTGTCTTTGGAAGGTCTAATTCATGTTATTCAATAGAAAAGGAATTATTTAAGTGATACTAAGATGAGCCGTATACAAAAATTAGATAGACGCTTAGGGTATTGGGTATATAGAATTAAATTCTCAGATTGGAATTAATTACTACGTGAATGCAATATCTCAATTCGTTCATATTTGAACGTAATAAAGAACCACCTCTCATGAGCAGACGAATTTGAATTTAAATCAGTAAGGAAATGTACGAATGTTACTTATGGACAACTCTTACTATTTGAAACAAAATTTAAAGAAAATTTGATGATAAGAATGAGGAAATGT
>VOMN01099036.1:0-15370 GCA_014899125.1 Orchestia grillus
ATCGGCCTTGAGTTCGTTGGCCTTGAGATGATCGGCCTTGAGGTAGTTGATGAAATGCTGTAACAGCAGACCTGAGGCGAGTAGAGGGGTAACAGGATACGGATGCTTTCGTGCAATGTAAATAAATGCAGGACAGGCAACAACAGGTAATATCTATTTTTCAAAACCCAACTTTCTTAGAAAATATATTATGTAAATAATTTTTTTCCACAAAAGGCTTGAGGCGAAATTACATGTATATGCACATGCACGAAGAAAATACGTAAATCATTAACTCCTCATTCTTTTAAAGTACTTCGCTTCATTTGTGAATATTGTGGTACGAAAACGCTAGTCTACTTCATGGGCTATGGTTTCGCATCTTTCACAGCTAAAGCCAATGGTTATTCTATGAATGCATCACAGTATATGTCCACCATGGCATTGTTTAATAATCAGAAAGGGAAAAAATCCAAGATACATCCAGAGGCGAGTTACGGGCTGGGTTTTACATGACGCGGTCTTGCTAGAAGCCCTAGATGAACACTAGCGTTCGCCTCAAGGGCTGCAGCTCGTGCTGTGTGAGATTATAAATGCGGCCATTTTCTCGGAGAATTTTATTTGTCACGGCCATGTTCTCCTTGCTCACTAAACTGCCGTCGTAAACACGACAGTTTTTCGAAAATAATGCCTGTCAGAAAGTAACTAATTTTGTGGATTAGTGTTGCAAAAGCAGGTGTCATTTAGGAAAGTAAGTTGACACGTTGTTGATAATTTTCAATTCAAAATTTTGTTTTAGTCGAAAAATTTTACGTTCACCTATATGAAAAGGAAAGTATAATCTAGCATAAAATTATCACTCGCCATTATCATAGCAGGGTGCTTTGTAAATACAACGTAATTTATGACACAATTTGAATTTCGGTCAAATCCTAATGAAAAATTAAACGTTCTCTCTTGAAGAACCCCGCAAAGGCTCAAAAACAAGCTAATACTTCGTCCTTCAGGTGAAAAATGCATCTATCCCCGCTGGAAGTTTCTCCGTAAGATCTTTCTTTTCGTAACATTTCCGCTCACTTTTACACAAGATTTGTATGCTATTGAGCTCTAAGTTCTTCGTATCATGACTTGCCTGTGTGCAAAGGATTTTTTGTACAACAATCTCGACATGACATAAGCTGCGAGCTTTCCTTGGTTACTGCCTGCTTTTATTTATTATATTTCAGAACGGCTGACAGTAATATCACTAGTGGCGGTTTTGGTGGCGGGTTTTTATGCCCGTGTTTTGTCGATTAGAGTCCCCGGGGAGAGGCCCGTCTCTAAGCAATGGCGACGCTCAGGCTTTCATTTGGGGCCCCGATGGTGGGTCCGCCATTGCTTACGCTGGATTTTACAAGCGAATTCCTTCTTACACGAACTGTTCTCCAAGGACCGATTTGCTTGCTGATTTTTGGTTCTGAGAAGTCCTTTGACTTCCCAAGCAGACTTAAGAATTCCAAGTGTTCATCAGCTTGTGATTTTGCGACTAAAAAATGTAGTAGGGGCATCCGTACATCGAGTTTCCTTCACGAGCAGTTGAATAAACATCGTCCAGTGTCGCACGGTGGATGAGTTGTCTCTTTATCCGAGCTTCGTTGCAAATACATTCTTCCTCACATTCATATACAGGAATTTATGGCCGCCATTTACGGCCATTTATGCCAGGCGAGGGTCATCAGCGTCCAATGCGACCAGTCCGTGTTAAGAGTATTTTGATCTCTAAAACATCAGCAGCTGCAAGCAAATGATCAAGTTCTGCAACAGAGAAAAAGTCCTGCTACGAGTCAAATAAAAACTTGAATGCAGTCAAAATACACTTAACACAGACTGTCAGTACAGGAACAAGGAAATAAACATGCTAGAACAGTTTTGACAGATTCTTAGCAGAGGTACTGCACTTGGAACAATTTTAAATTTTCTAGTATTGCGCTGACATAATTCCAATACTCATTAAAAAACTCATTCGAATATGATTTTACGTTAGCATGAGTGCCATAAAAGTTCGTGAAATCTTCGATATCGGGCAATATTACGTAGTTAACTCGATGCAGGTCTAATTCTACTTCCTTCGCTACATAGACCTTAAACTGTTGCAGTGTCCACCGAGTACGTTATGACTAGCTCGATGATAAACAAAGCTGTACTAGTTGTCCTGATAGCGATAACAAAACCCTGTTTGACCAGAAGCACCATTATCCTGTTTCCTGCTGCAGGTGGTAGAGCAGGTGGGAGAGGACACCGTGTCCCGGGTGCAGGTCATCCCTGTCCCTGAGGACAACAAGGCTCAGCTCTCCTGCAGCGCCGCCTCCCGCACGCTCAACGACCCCCCCGTGTCCAGCACAGTCACCCTCAACGTCACGCGTAAGCCTAACTTTAAAAGTATTTCCTTACCACTCATAGTAACTACTACGGAGAAATCTTGATTTTAAAAGATATATAGAAATTTTAAAGTTTTTGCAATTTTGATTTTAGGGCAAAAGTATTTTACGAGTTAATGAGCAATTTCGTAGTTTACTGTGGAGCTTCCAACAGGGTTCAGCACCATCATTCGACTTCGATTTGACTCGGTTACTTGAGCCAGAAAACATTCCATCTTTCATAGGTAAGATTAAACAATCTTTAAAAATTCCTGATCAAAACCCATTAGTGTTTTGGTCTTTGTTAAACAAGAGAACTTTATGCACAGCTTACATATCAATGGATGTCCAAAAAGCAAAAACTGCGACCGGAAATAGCTTTAGTTTACCGAGAACAGCTGCATGGCGCGTGGGATGCATTTGCTGTAATTTAGGCTTATGGCTGTAATTCGTAACATTCATGCAGAAATGTGATGGTAAAGTATTCAGGTAGAGTAATATTCAATCATAATGAAATACCGACAAACATATTCATAATAGTCCTTTCTGCCTCTTAAATTGTAAAAAAAGTTAGATTTCTAAATTTTAGATGTTAGAAGTGATAGATTTCTCAAATTGAAGACACAACACTTGACCCATATCAAGAGACCTTAGAAGTAAAAGAAATTTTCGTATTTAAATGTTAAAAATTTGAGGGCCTAACAGTAAACTTTGAAATAAGATTTTCATATGCTCAATTATAGTCATTAGGTAGAAGAATAAGATCGCACTTTAGTCCATTGAGAATGAATCGCTCACATGAAGACCATAAACGTTTACGAATGATGGTGAGAATGCAAGCGTTAGGCATAATGAATTATGTGAAAAGTCGAAATGAATGAATAAAAAACAAGATATAAAAGTTTCGAATTAGTGTTTAGTGATCCAGTACATAGACACTGGCTCATATATAGATCTAGAAGCCTTGAAACTCGAAGTCGAGAACAAATTTGAACAATTTTCTATAGTCCACATCGGAAGGCGCTATTTGAAATAAAAAAACAATGTATTGAGAAATTTACACGTCATTCCCTGTTGTTTAGGACTGCATGTAACTGTGACTCTTAGTGGAATGTACACATTTTCCAGCGGCAGCACGGGCTCTAGACATAGGGAGCTATGCTGTGCTAGCAGAATCCTCTTAAGCTATTAGTCCAAACAAACAGAATAATTTCCATGGAAAATACGATAGCCCAAAAAAATGACGTCATTCATCTTCTCTGTTTTCTTTATTGACTTAAAATGCCTGTACAGTAAAGTGAGCGCCACTCACTCTCGAGAACTAAAAGAATAACGACTCCAAAAAACATTATTTTATATTCAAGTGTCTCTGTGCGTAAATATATGTACGCGAATGTGGGCATTAGCTCTTTGGACAATTTAGAGGGAAAATATTTGGTTGAGCATGTCACTGAAGATGCCAAGTCGCATTATGTACGGGTGCAATAAATGTCCGGAGTTTGTTTACCATAATTGCACAGAAGCAGAGAAATAAGAAATTGAACACCTTATGTATTCTTTGATTGTGTACGCTGAATACTAGTTGGCTGAATACTAGTTCTGGAGTGAATTGGTTCCAATAAAAGTGATTTTCTTGGTACGAGAACGGAATCCTTCGTTCTTGGGAACTTCTTGAATTGTGTTTTTCCATTCCTTTGTCTCAGCTCCTTCTGAATCTTTCTGAAGCTCAGATCGAATCCGTCAAGAATTATTTCCTATTAAATAGACTTTATGTTTACCCGCACGATTGAAAATTTTACATGGACGCCGGAACCGGGGTACACTTGCAGTGGACTGATATGACATGAAATGGCTAATCCTATCGTCAATGGTTAAGATCGGCATTTTTAGCACAGACGAAATATCCTCTAGAGTCTGGATCAAACAATTTTTATCTAACTGAGCAATTACTTTCCTGGTCTTTTCAGCTAATTCATTGGTCATTGCCATATTAGAATAAAAGGATTGAACGCTGACCTTCTCATACAGCTCTGAGACATCGACTGAGGTCCGTTGTTGTTCGTGGGCGAAGTTGCTTATTTTTCTGGCAAGATCCGTAGCATGCCCCGTAAATCCTCTTGGGATGCTCGAGGACTATTTATTATCCTTTAAAATTTATTTTGTATATATCTTGGCTACTCTTTGAGGCGATAAGTAAAGATTTTTTGTCCATATTATATCAATGTCTTACTATTTCTATATGGTTTTGACAAATTAGTACCCAGCGTACAAAAATACATAGAATGTTGCGTTTCCGGTCACATTGCTGTCGTGCACCTGTGGAAGCATTTGACCATGTATCGTGAACGGATTGCCTCCACTGTAAGTAGAGTCATCATCCAGCAAAAAAATGAATTTTTCGAATGACTTGAGCATTGCGGAGAGTGGACTTTAGTATGACTGGTGCCACCTCATGACAAAATACCAATTTGCTCTGCTTTCGACGACACTCAGAAGCTCTACACGCGAGATTTGGTTGCGCTGAAATGAAGTCGCA
The DNA here is from genome assembly GCA_014899125.1 of Orchestia grillus. Taxonomy (NCBI): domain Eukaryota; kingdom Metazoa; phylum Arthropoda; class Malacostraca; order Amphipoda; family Talitridae; genus Orchestia; species Orchestia grillus. The sequence goes on from VOMN01099036.1 coordinate 4,912, forward strand.
GCCACTTTGGAAGCTTGCAGCACGCGCAGCAGGCACAGAAAGGCCGAGGAAGTCACGCAAAGAATTGTTACGAGTTTTTTTCTAAATTGCTATTTTTTCGTTGTGGTGCTGTGTTTGAAAAAGTTGTAATTTTTCTTATAACGAGTCGGTACAACACGACAATGGAATTAGAAATCGAATACTCCTTTCGAAATTCGTTGCAGTAGTGCGCCGTGACATTAACACGTTTTATCGGTAAGGGGTCAGAAGAGTACGATGTTGTATTTAGATTTTTTCAATTCCTGAAATTGATTGCCCCGGTATTATAGTGATCATAATTAAAAGCTTGGGTCTTTTCACTCATCGACAACACAGGGGATCCTAAAAATTTACTGCTTTGATGTCTGTTCACCAAATATCTTACAACCACTCTCACGTAATTGGAATTCGCATAGCTAATTTTCAATTCAAACGTATCATCATAAAATTCTCTTTATTTTTTATCCTCTCGGTCTATCAATTCTTGCTTGACTGTGCTGAACATAAGATACACGGCTATAAGAGGTAATGACTTAGGTGCATCGATGCACGGAAGTTTTTTTAAAGATAAGATGTGCGAATTTAAAGTGGGGGACTGTTAATTTCAAACGGGAATTACGACAAATAGGTCATGACACCGCGGATAAGTCAAACAGCGGGTGTTCAATTTTAATTACTGGCATGAAAATAAAAGCTTCAGTGGGATATACGAAAATATTTATTGCCGTCACGTATGTGCTGTCGCTGGTCAGAGAGGCTCTACCCTCATTAACGTACCTCAGTAATTTGATGACGTACCAGGAACTGCTCAAAATTTTTCGAAAACATGTACTCCGTTTCACCTTTCTTGTTTCGAGTGCTTACTCCAATGAAACTAAAGACAGACGATCAGGATCGTTCGTTGTCTCCCACAAACTTTATGTCTTTAAAGCGATGAGAATTCGAGTATATTTTAAAATTGAAATTAGCAACTTAATCCCTGTACAATCTGGAGTCCTGCTTGCTATCTTGTCGAATTCTTCTTGAGTTTCGTACAATCTTGCATGAAATCATGTGATTATATTGAAAATGATTTTGCAATTGTTGAGAGAGTGATCATGATTGATTCCTCTGTAGTTCTTGGTGTTTTTGCACCATGTGACGATCATTTGCTGGAATACAATGCTTAGAAAGACCAAGTTCCGACATCCGATTTATACATGCCATTTTTGTTAAGGATAAATTTAGGCTAGTTAGAGCATAGCAATAGATAAAAATTCAATAATATTTTCTCCTAGTTTTCTTTACCGTTATTTAATTTCTATTCTGTTGATTAATTCAACACGAGCTCTCTCGCGATCGCACATGTTCTGTTATCGAGATATCTTCAGCGAGAGATGTATGGAAAAATTTAAATATGAATACCATTATTCGCGTGGGTTCATTCTCCCTCCTCCTCGAGGTAGACGCCACCAGCGGACGACGGTCGCCTCAAGTTCTAGTCAAAAGAGACGCGAGCCAGCCTGGGTCGGTCCCGGCCAGCTGTGTGGCCTGGCGAAATTCTCATCCATCGCGTGCTTTGAACTCGAGCATGTTGATCGGCGATCGAAATGAAAAACTACTAACTACTACACTAACGACAACTACTACCCTAACTCTTACTAAAACTACTACACTTACACTAACTACAATAATTACAATAACACTATTTACAACTACTACACTGACACTAACTACAACTACTACACTAACACTGACTACGACAACCACAGCAACACTAATTACAGCTTCTGCACTAACACTAACTACAACTACTTTACTAACATTAACTGGTCGCTGTTTTACTAAACTTAGCTTCCCGCTTCTCTTTCTACCGTTTATGCGCTAAATGATTTGTGATCGAGTGGCGCTTCTATTTTGTGCGTTAATTTCTTTTAGCTTTGGAAACAATGATCACAGCAAGTTTGACACACCAATAGTATCTTTTTGATGCCTAACGAGGGAGATACTTGTATTTAATCCTCTTAGGCTCATGAATAACGTTTTCACGGGATATTTCTGTGCATCCATAAATGTATGAGTACACAGACAGGCTTCGAGCTCCATGCTGCTGTTACTGCAACATTACGCGGAGGTTGCGAATGCATAAAACTCAGCGATTTTAACTGTCATAGCTCTACAAAGAGAATTTTTTCTAGTATTTGCCATTTCAAGGATAACATTTCCGAAAAAGGGAACTTTATTTCACAGAGCTGTCCCTTCAGAAGAAAATTTCTTGGTCATTCTAGGGCTGAGGGGCGAAGCTCAGAGCGTGAGTTTTCTCACGAATTACTGAGCTTGGGTAATGTTCGGACTTAAATTTTCAATTTTCCCATTGAAGGACCAGGTAATTGCCCGCATTCACTGATAAATCACTTTTCCGCCTCTGTGAGAAACCCTTGAAGTCGCCTGTTGTATTCCTAAGCTTTCCATTACCAGCCATTCATCCAATGGAGCGTTGTAATTCTATTCATTGAAATGACATTGGCAGGCGGCTGCGACCGAAATGTTTCACATAAATCTCGAAACACAAAATTGAAATATTGTTGGCCGTTACGCGTTCATTGCTTTGGATCTCAATTCAATGAGTTGTTCGAGTCTGATTAGGACTATTACTACTGGTCCCTTCAATCATGTGCATAACTCTGATTTGTGGGAAACACTCCTGAGTATTTATGAATAGAAAAAATTTTGTACTGTGATATTTGCCAACATGAGCTCAAGCATTTCCATACTAGAACTTTTCACGGATCTGTTCGACGTACAGGAAAGCCTCTACAGAGCTTTAGAATTCTAATTCTTCTCAGAGATGTCCCACTGTACGCGGCCGACCCAGCATAATGGCCATTAAGTGTATAATGCACTAGTGCTAGGCCCCATACTCGGGCGAGGTGACCTGTACTCAGAGCAGCACTTATAGGCTGGGGGCGTTCACGGCCAATGATGATAACTTGGTAGGTCACCCTCGTGAATCACGCACTTTTCCCTCGATTGGGGCGACTACTGTGCGCTCACTGCCCTATGCGCACTGATGCATCACCTCATTATCGGATTGAGACGCCGCCGACTCGCACCATTGTTCTCGCTCACAAAGGCTTCTTTCTGCCTCGCAGTTGTATCGCTAAAAACAAAATGTTGCTTCAGCTGCATGAGATCCTCGACACAAAAGCTCGGCTTCTGGTCGGCGTCTCCAGCTCAATGCTTGGGCAAATATGACTCGCTTTTCCTTCCGTTAAAGTTGAAGTTAGGGAGTCCGCCAGTAAGTAGAAGCGCAATTTTCGGGCTTCTGCTAAATTATCCGTACCTATCAGTAGGCAATGATTCTACCTTCTTTGCAGGAAGCAATAGGGAAATAACTTCACAGGGGATTGCCAGCTAATCGTATATTTTATCAGTAAGCTCGGTATCGCTGTCTTCATATAAATTTATTTTCCCTGATCGAAGATTTGGTTCTGCTGCAGACGCTCCCATCGTCGAACTCAAGCTCGGCTCGAACCTCAGCCCCGACAACATTCGTCAAGGGGGAGACGTGTACTTCGACTGCCAGACGACGGCCAATCCGGCGGTCCAGAAAATTACTTGGTTCAAGGAGGTGAGATTCCGCATCCTGTGTTCTGAATTTTATAATCCCTAATTCATGTCTGATAATGACACATATTCGTAGCATGAGCGTGTTCACAGCAGCGTTTCCGGTTTCTATGTAAATGGCACTTCTTTTATTGAAGATAAAACGATTTTATCGAATACTTGAGCAATATTAGTACAATAGTGATTATGTCATTCATTATCTACAGTGTAGATTTGTGGCATAGTTTCCAAAGCGAATATCCGAGAGGAAAATGCAGCAAATCCACTTCCATTAAATATCACTTCCATCAATATTTTTCAAAAGTTTGATACCAGGCCGTTAGGGACATTTCGTTAAAATTAAAAATTATCAAGTAAATAGTTAGCTACAACATGAAGACTTCACCAAAAACTAGAAATAATCAACGCTATGATTCAATTTTGAGAAGATCCTATTACATGCAATATTTTGGCCCTTTCATGTATTTGCGACATTTTTCAGGGCAGGCCAATGTAAAAACTCTCACTATATAATAATAGCCCAATGTTCCTTGGTTGGTTCGTCCATCACTCCCGTTTCTCGGTCACACTCGTAAGGATTTAGCTAGGAGAAAATTCCCAGCTCTGTATTTCTATATAATCAATGTGATTGTCAGAGAAAGTCCGTATCAGTAATGCCACAGATAACAATATTTCATGTCAGAAATACCGAAAACAAGAGGGCATCGTAAGAATTTAACATCACTTGTCCCGCCGCTCCTGGCGGACGAGTCTGCCAGCATTTTAATAAGGAAAAGCTGTGCCGCTGCTGCAGCCACACCGCAGCCAGCCCCGTGCGCTCTCGAGCTCAATAATTTAGATTACACTGTACATTGAATTTAACAGCTGGCATAACTAAGCCTCTTCTATCATCCAGGCACAATATAAACGTGCATTCGTTCCTGGACAGAACGGCAGGACGACCATTATCACAACATTTCTAAATCCTGAGGGAAGCCCACTGTGTTCTAATTAAAGCTCAAGGAGAATAAAGTACAGGAGTGTCGCATAGATTGTTTTCTCAGGAAACTAGTGAAAAATGTAATCAGAGCAAAATTTTTAATTAATTCAAGGTCTACAGAAAACCAAAAATTTTTACATTAAAATTGCTACCAGTAATTCAGTTTTTCTATATCAACTTCCCTCAAATGGACTCTATTTTGTTATTTCTTATTATGTACGATCAGGACCATCAATCTCATGGGATTAGAATAGTTTGAACAATCGTGAAATTTGAAAACATTAATTTTTTATGTTGGACTTAAGATGCACTATGTCTGCCACGTGAGCTTGCGTCACATTTATGGATATCCAAATTACTATTTGATCCAAGGCCTAAAACTTTCTGAGAACCTTCATGGATGAAGCCTTCCACAAAAAATTAGATTGGGAAAGTTTTGAAAATATCATACCACGAAAGTTCTTTTTGTGACCTTCAAATGCTGACATCCGTATCAACTTGACGCAGTTCGCCCTCCTAGCAAAGCTTGCGTTCAAATCCTCCTCGTGGACCCTAAGCCTTCTATCATTGTGCTGACGCAGAACAAGGAAGTGTGGCAACGGAGCGACGCCGGAGTGTTGGTGAATGGCAACAACCTCGTGCTGCAGCGAGTGCAGCGAGCCCACGGTGGCAACTACAGCTGCAAGGCAACAAATGCTGTCGCCACCACTCAGAGCAACCCTGTCACTCTGAGCGTAATGTGTGAGTGTATCTCCTGTGTGTGAGTGTATCTCCTGTCTGCGAGTGTATCTCCTGTGTCTGAGTGTATCTCCTGTGTGTCTGTGTATCTCCTGTGTGCGAGAGTATCTCCTGTGTGTGAGTGTATCTCCTGTGTGCGAGTGTATCTCCTGCACCTGTCTTATGCAGTCATGGCTGTATATCTCACTCAAAACGTGGGAGACTGTCAGGCACATCCACTTGGAAACTAAAACATGATTATCTTTCCTAATTCCGCAGCCAATGGCTGTTTCAACTGAGCCCATATACTTTACTTTTTTCTTACGCATTCAATTTCTCAAATTGCTTCGACTTTATTTTTCACGCTTAGATACGTCACGCGTGTATGCTCATAGATTTCGTGAGTATTGTTCGCAGTTGTTCTAAGTTAGGTAATCGGGTAATCGAGCTGTCCTTCATATCCATTTTTCATTCAAATGGGGAAATTTGCCGTGGCGCATAATTCTCTATCTTTATTTCTTTTGCCTAACCTGAGATTCCCCCGAAATTTTATGATTTTGAGCATATTTTGTTTCGAAAACTTCAAAGGATCTACTGTACAGGAAGTCCTCGATATATGTCGCACTCGCATTGTCTCCGATGTGATCTGTGTTCATAGTTTTTAGTTCCAGGTATCCAAACCATGCGTTCGTGAGTGAAGCACAAATAGTTCGAACACCTGGGAAAAAAAGTTGAACGAAAATCAAATTACAGTATAAAATAAATACGGCATACGAACATCAAGTAGTGTGTGTATCACCAGAGTAATCCCGCTGTCAGGATTTACATAATTAACAGAAAACCCGGTCTACCGAGTGTAGATTGTACGCACATCTGCACTCGTACGTGAGGCTAAATTGTTTTACGCAGCGTCAGCGAACGCGCAACTAGTGCTCATGAAGTGAGTGGCGGCACGTGAACGGTCTGCTAGCAGTAAGTCTAAAACACCGCCATATGTTTCCCACAAGAGCATTCGCGTTGTAAATTGACAACATTTTTCAACTAGGTTGTAAAGTCAAACAAATTTCGCCCGCACATTATATACGCGGAAATCATGTATGTAAAATAACCTGGTCGTCGTGTGTGCTTTTCTGACATAATTAATTTGTCGTTCCAAATGAGTGTGCATCTGAATGCACAAACATTTTCTTACAAATTTTATGATGCGTTACAAGAAGTTCTATTCTGAATGAAATTGTTACATCCATTGTCACGTGTCACATTTACAGACTTCAGAGAAACGCAGATTTTTCGCATAGAATTCATGGTAATTTTCAGGGCTTCATTACGTAGGTATACATCAGAGATCTCTTCGGTGAGAAACTCTTAACACAGACTTTAGAGGAGTACTTGGAATCGTAGAATGTAAGCCACTTGTTGACTTCCTATTTGGACGACTCGAACATAAAAAAATAATCCACCAGAAACGTAACGCACCAACAGTAGTACAACAAGGCTATGCTGAGAGGATGTTCTCAGGCAGCCGTGTGCGCCTGCGCTTCTGACTAAGTCAGAGATACCAGAAATTTCGCATGGGGATGCCCGTCGGAAAGCTCCCCACTGATGAAGATCCCTCTCATGACGCGATAAACTAAAGTTTGCTGCCGTCAAATCGGCAATGATATACGAAGGGCGAATACAAAACTGCAGTTTGCGCGTCACGTAATGTCTAATTGGACAATGTCGAGCGAGAATTCTAAAATGTTATTAAATAAATAAAAATATGAGAAATTAATTTGGTCTGAAGCAGAATCGTACTTTGAACATGTAGTCCGACCGAAGAAAAATGTATGGAAGTCAAAAATAAAAAACTTCCTGCTCTGACGATTAATCTAGACAACACTACGGAAAATTTGGAAGTGTTAGGCTCTTTTAATCCCTTATCAACAGAACACTTGCGTAGAAACACAGAAGGTCAACTCTAGGGCAAATTAATATAAAATCTTTGAAAATATATTTATCACAGCAATAAATACACAATACTCATCGATTTGAAAATGAGGCTCTTCCTTGTGTATTTAAATTACAGAATTTAGCCACGCCGAGGCCATAAGGCATCGCATAAAACTAAGCATTGAATTTGGTCACAGACTATTTATTGGAAGCAAGATGCCAGCACGCATTTCGCACCTCCCGTGACGTAACCATTATCAAACATATTCTCTTAACTGTAACTAGAGTACCAAATATATGCTTCATATTTATTCAGACCTAAATTCTATTGGAAATATTGTACTGTAGGTGACACGAGACTCCGCTGAGTTACTAATCTCGATTTACATTTGTGCAAACGCTCGGAGACCTGTTCCTTGTGGTGTCAACATTTTTAACGTGAGCATGAAAATATCCTTAAAACGAATCGCACGTGTGTATAAGAAACCATATCGTGCTTTGGATGGTCTGATACACCCCAATCCTTCATGAGGCCGTGCACCAAGTGATTTCCATCTTTTTTTTTTGCTTTGCCAAATTCCGTGAGTAGTGAACTTTTTTTAAGAAAATGAGGTCAAAATATTCCGTGTGAACTTGTTGAACTCAAAATCAGTTGAACTTAACTAAGGCGGTATCAAAAAACTACATGCTATTTAGCATGAGATTATTCTTGAATAATTTAGAATGTGCTGTTGATTAAGTTATACAATCGTTAGTGAATGCAAGCATTCCGAAAAAAAAATTATTTATGACTCAACCGAATAACTGTCTTAGTTTCTCAACCGAACAAGAGCGAATTAATGTTGGGAAAGACGTTCGCATGCCATGATTAAGTTGCTCGTGCCTCAGAACTACTTTCATTTCATCGGTCTAGCAACAAAGCAGGCAAAAGCAAGGCCCTACCGACCAAGAAATCGAGATTCGAGAGCCCGACTGCCGGGTTTGCAATCATTTGTTTATGCAAGACCGCACATTGCTGCGGTGTCGCAACCTATTGAGGTCTAATGTCTTGTTTTCTAATTAAATCGCAGAGACGTAGTGAAGGTGAAAGCTCATATTCCTTTGCCTCTGTATACTCCTACGTTAACACGGCTACCTGCGCATCTCTTCTCCGCAGTTGATGTCAACGAGCATTTCGCTTATATAAGTTAATTTCTCCCCCATCTAGCGGTTGAAATTATTATCGCATGCCCTTTTTCGATGTCGCCTACGACTCCTATGGGGAAATGGTTATTTTTCTATGGAAGCTGCATCGGAGACACACGATTTATTTTTTCTATAATTTTTTGTGTGCACAGTCCTCCTCCGTGATATATTCGTGAGATGGTATATTCTGTCATATATCAGAAGCAGATATCCGAGTAACCTTCTTTTGACTCTTCAGTATTTTTTGTCTTGTTGTATTTGTCGGATAATCTCTTAAATCTTAGTATCTTTCTACAATTTATTGAACAACCCAAGTTCCATTCAGCATAATTCAACAGCTTAGAAATTAATAGGATAACTGTATATTCGACCTGCTTTCGTACTAAAAGTATGTGATCACAAAAATTATTTACGAGCATAAAACATTTGTCGTTACACTTTGAGTTTTTATACATAGTATTCCAACATTAAGTATTGGTTCAGACGCTTCTTCTTCCAAGTCTCACTGCCATTTAAATAAGTCATCAACGAAAGTCCCCTAATTTCAGACAATCACGTTCTCATTCAACTTTCATCGATTCTATCGCAACTCAGACCCGGGTTTCTTCGTACAGTTTTCCTCGCTGCGTACGCTGTGTGTGAGAAATTGTCTTGTAAGTTTGCCAAGTCATAAGCCATGCAAACCGATACCATTGGAAGGTCATAGAGCTCACAATTAATGGCGAAGGCTGGGTCTTATCTGGACGCAGAGTGGCGGCGCTGGAGCGCAATGACTGGCCACACCAGCGCAAAGGGCCAATTTGTCTGACTTGAGTTTCTATTGTTCCTCCCTAGATGGCCCTGTGTGTACGCAAGAGAGACAGACGGTGACGGCCATAGAAGAAGAGACGGTCGAGCTGCAGTGCAGCGTCGATGCCAACCCCAACAACGTGACCTTCTTTTGGCTCTTTAATAACACAGTGGATTCTACACGCTTCCGGGAGGATCAGGTATTCCAGCTTGATTTGAATAAAAGTCGAATTTGCTGCCGAGAATACTTTCCTAGTAAAGCTATTTGCATTGCCCATGGTTTTTATTGCTCTTTTACGGTGATATTGTAGCCAAAGCTCCTCTACTAATCATAGTGGCGACTCTCTGGAAGGCTTTCACGAACGTCTCTTCTTTTCGGTAGCAATTATTATCAAGCCGAGCTTCGGGTTATTCAAGATGTCGTCTCAGATATCTAAGGTTTTAAAGCTACTTTCGGATAGAAAGGATCCTTTGATGTGCATATGTTACATTTTTTCCATGAATATTATTAGGCGCGGAACCGAGAAATACAAACCCACGTACACCCGAATGCTGTACACTGGATCTTGCTGAACTTTCCATTTTCGTGCAATGGTCTATTGGCGGAAAAGATTTTCATGAAAAAAATGTATCATTCATGTATTAACAATTTGATGCAATTTATTACCACAAGTTTTGCATCATTTAAAGATATTACATACATGGATTTCTCATACCATTACAATGCATAATTCTTTTTATACATAGCTACTTGTGGGCCCAAATAAGTTCTATGACTTCTAGAGTATCCTACAAGACCATATACCAANTTTTCATGCATAGTCATATATATTCACAGTGGCCAGTTGGGGAATAAACAAAGTGCCACGCAGCCACGTGCCTTCGTAGCAAAGTGGCAGCACGTCGGTACCGTTATCGAACGGAACTACGCTCGATCCCCGGTCTAGGGTATTTGCGGTTTAGTTTCTTTTTTTGATGCCGATGCACGTCACCCACCTTCAGTTGAAGATTATACANATTGAAAGCCAACAGAAATCGGTTTTAACAATTAGGTCGAAAGTCTTATCATGTGACCTTAAAGTTGTATTGCTTCTCGACCAGAGTCAAATACGTTATTTTGTACTGGGAATATCTTATTCATTTAAAATTATTAATGAATATACACGATCTACTATTTATTACATATTTATAAAACATTATTTGTAGGAAATCGATTCATCATGCACATAAGCT
>VOMN01099043.1:0-41387 GCA_014899125.1 Orchestia grillus
TCAGCACAGGACTCAAGCCCTCCCACCAATACAAGGTAGAGGGATGTTGGGAGGGCAAAGTTGAAGGAAACTCACTAAAAAACTTGGGATTAGCACCATCAGCATTGATGCAATGTCATCAAAGCAGTCTATTGTTATTCACAATACTGAATTAGCATACTGCTTATCAAAGTGCCTATAAAAGATCAACAACTTTCTTTCTCACATATATTGATCCAAAAGCATAATTAGGCAGATAAATCAATAGAGAAGAAATATTTTTACATTCTTGTAAACTAAAAATAAGATTGAAATTAAAAGTAAATGCTGCCATTTCATGATACCAGCAAGCTCATGCCTGACCTTGTGGATGAAATTAATTGGATACGTTTTGTTTGCAACATAATTTGAAAAGGGAGGGAGTGCAATGTCCCTTGGCACTGGTCTGTGCCCGCTGCCCATTGACAAGAAATATTGGAACAGGTTAGCAAAACAAACAAAGCTCATTAACGGTTATGAACTCAAAATGAAAGTGATTGCCAAATTGGAAAATGAGACATTGTGAGGCACAGTAGTAGATAGCCTGATCCTAGCACACTCAATAAAAGCAATGAACTTGGAAAATGATGAAACATTATAACACTGAACAGCAAAAAATTTTCACACATATATCTCTGCTACATAACACTAAAGAAATGCATAATGGCAAACACAATAAGTAAAGCTAATAAATTCCTTCAAAGTAACTCTACAAGATCAATCAATCGTGCAGCAAGGAAAATTCATACATACAAGGAAGAGGGTCAAAAAGTTGTGGAATTTTTCATTTCCAAATATTTTTCCTTTTTGTTTTTGTCCAATGCAGCTTTCATCTTCTTTAAAACATTAGCATAGTTAACTCCTGTTATATTTCTTTGACCGAGATAATCTGTGAGTATCACTCCATCTGAATTCCATCAAATGGTGGCCATCACTTTTTGAGCAGACTTTTGTAATTTGAACTTTACTAGCCTCAATGATCCACTCCACATGGAAGCTGCAGTTTTGAATGCTGTTCAAATTCAGAATCATACTGATAGATCGAAGATTCATTTTTGGTGATGATTTTAGCTAAGAAATACATTTCATCATCTTCCATTTTGTTCAATTTTGTCAGGCACAGATCACTTCAAAGATTCAGGGGATCAAGAGACAACGCTTTTGGGACCCATTGCACTTAATTCCTTGGTTCCTAACTATCATGTAGAATAAAATTTCTCAAGCCACCTGAAATGTCTAGGAACATAGCTAACTGATTAACTGTTATTTTTCTATCCTCTTCAGTCAAATTTTGAGGAGCCTCAATGCTTGGGTCATTTCTTAATGTTTCTGGTCTCCCACTGCAATGGTCATTTCCCCTTTCTTTGAATCAGTGAATCCACTTGTAGATCATAGTTTTCTTTTGAGCAGTAGTACTGTAAATGTTTTCTAAAGCCTACATGACCTGTGTCTCTTACCATTCCAGTTTGATCAGAAATTTGTTATTCAATCTTATCTCAAAGAAGCAATTTTCTGTGGTTCCTAAAGAAACTTCTATTACAGAGAGTCTGTTCTGTACAATAGTTGGTGCATAAATGAAAGCAAGTAATTAGATGCAAGGTAAACCAGTAAATTGTTCCCGTATGTTTGATTTTGTTTCAACCGTTTTTTCATAGCTACAATAAAATTCCACAAACCCTTTTGATCCCTCTCGTACATCCTATACACGTGCTATGATTATCAACGAGTCCAAATTGACCCTTTTCCCTCTATATGATTTCAAATAATCCACTCGCATAAGGCTGCCTAAAGTTTATCATAAACGGAAGTGCTGTATTATTGCATATATACATAAGACTGTAGGTATTTTTGGTACAGAACTACATTACGACTCATTGCATATCTACATAAAGTTGCACCTAGTTTTTCTTACAAATTAAATGCAGCCCAATCACCAAAATTGTTTGGTCAGTAAAAGATTAATAATAAAATTAGCATAATACTGCTAGGATAGACCTTAAACGCATAAATGAATTACATACAGAGCAGGACAAGAATTTGCTCCAAGTGAGTGGGGGCAAACTAAACTCATGTCTGACAAAGAATGGCAAGGATGAAGGTGATTTAATTTAGTCAGAGCTTTGCACCGGCTGTGTGACGTCACTACATCCCCCTGTTGTCAACTTTGCCAGGCAAGCACTAACTCAATGTCATCTCATCCACGGTTGTGAGAGAATTGTGCTGTTTTGTTCTCCAGCCAACTATGCTATTTTGTGACCAAGATTTTCATACTTTAGAAGTGCTTGTGACATTATAGGGAATCTGAGGCTACATGATTTGGTCATGTTTCATATCACATTGTCTGAGGGATGTCAAGAAATGCAAAGGATGCTCAACTAAGTTATCAAAGGTGAGATTAATATTTTTACGACACATCATGCTGCAATTTGTCTAACCCACACTCAGAGTAAACTTTTGGTATGCATTGTAGAAGAGTCAGCATAAACAGCTGTAGCCAAACTACTGTGACACACAACAGGGCTTTAAACTGAAGAAAAAATGTTTGAAAATCAGTAACACATATCCTAACTGATTTTAATACCTATTTGCTATGCTTTAATGGTTAGATATGCAGCCATTGCAATGAATACATACAATCTTAATTATATCAATGCCAGTTTGTTGCAGGTTAACTTTACATTATCGATTTGGCATGCACCCATTTTAATAAATATGTACACAAGGAAATTTATTTTAATGTGGACTATGTTATACAAACTAAAAGTTCTGCTGAGCTAGTGTTGATGTTGCTAGACATCAGCACCAGTCTCATACAACACCATCAGATACCACCACAAATAGTGTGGCACAGCAACAAGGAGACACCTTATGAGTCCATGACTGTATGAGTCAAGTTCACCCACTCGTTAGAGTGTCCTGTTCATTTCTTGCATGTTAGTACAAGACTATTTGAACTAATAATAATGCATGATACCAAATTCTACACATTTTCTTCACATAACAAATTTTAGCTGCCTTATAGTTAACAAGTGAAAATTTTAAGTAAATAAATCCAAGTATGTAAATATAATCTAGGCTGATTTCTTATATAAGTTATGCAACACTATAAGGGTGATTAAAGAAAACATGTACACTTCTCACAAGCTCACAATTTCTTCTAATCCTTTTTTTTAGTTACACAAATTATTACATACTACACATTAAAATTTTGTCCAAAACAACTATTCTTGAATAAGATATTCAAAATAAATGACCACTTAAAAACAACTGCACCAGGTTTTTCACAGTGCTTTTTTCAGTAAGCAGGTGATTTTACAACTACACACTACAAATGTGCATTTGCCCATCAGAAACTCTAGAACCCACAATCTCTGTAGCCTTCCTGTGCAACAATGACTCGGTTTGATCTTTGTCATTTAAATATGACATTCAAGAGTCCCTATAAGGGTGAGAAGTCAGTTCATTTCTAATGTGTGCTTCAGATAGTCAAAATTCTCATGAGCAATTAAGAAATTTTGTGTACAGCATCAAGACTTCAAAAATCTCAATACATGATGGTTGGAAAAAATTAAAACATCCCTTCAAACTTGAAAAATAGTTCTTTCAAAAAGGTGAGAATATTCCCACTGTATAAGAATGCAAAACTCACTGCTCGGTAATCCTTATAAAGAGAAGGTAGAGCTAAATCACAAATCTGAGGTAATCCTATTTCACAACCGCCTCAATTCTTTGCAAGTCTTCTTTCTTGAAATGTGTTCACAAAAAGACTTTAGTGTGCCCACTTTGTACAGATACAGCTCCCTTCCTTTTGAGCTCCCCAGAGGGCAGAAGGTGGTGATGAGAGCTGGGCACTTGAGAGGCAAACTTGTTCCTCAGGCGTCCTATGCTGTCCTTCACTTTCTTTAGCTGCATGTGACCCTTGAGGCCTAACACTGAGTGAACTCCTCCTGGAAAATAAACCAACCAATTATGCAAAAGCATCATGCACAAAAGAAGGAAGTGTTCTCAATACAGGATGAACAGCTAAACACATTGCTCTACATTATCTATGAAAGAAAATTGAAACATTAATAACTCTGAATAACAAAAAACTTAGTTTCAACTTTTTGAACACAAAACATGAAATTTATTCTAATATATAAGAAACTTATATCATTTCTATTGAGTAGAACAAAGTTTAAAATATAAACAATATAAAATATTTCAGTTTATGCTGAAATATTTAGAAAATGAAACATTTGTGAACTTAATATACAGCACACATAACTCAAACAACTTGTTTCAATTCCATTTAAAATTTCAGATAAGGCAGACAACAAGAAACAAATTATAGGACAATTACTAACCCAAATATGTTGCTACAATCAGGGCATGAGGCAATGATGGAGCACAGCCTTTCTTCTTTGTCCAAAAAGATTTTAATCTTTTCCAGAATTTACCCACAATAAACACAAGCTTAGATCCAATGAGCTTTGCAACATTTTGGTCAGCATTAACACTGGGCATTAACCTGCACAAGGCCTCTAGCCTGGCTCCAACTGATATGCCCGTTCTGTAGATGTTAGTAATAAGGCCCTCCAGACTTGTGTAGTTAGGGTGCACGACCTCATTTCGCAGGCGTGCATTGGTAATCATCAGCAGACGGCGGGGGATAAACTGAGCTGGCTTGTTCTTATGAGCAATTTTTAGAGTGTAGCGTGGGGGGACGGAAATGATGCTACCAGCAGAAACGAGGAACTGGCGGCTGTGAGAGCAGAGAGTGATACCACAAAATGGTACACGAAGTGGAGAGCCATTGGTAGAAACGTTCTGTACAGTTTTTCTTGCATTAATGTAACAATTGTACTCTGGTACACCTTTTGAAGCAGTTGCAAGAAATTTTTCAGCAGATGTTTTTTCAACAGAAACAAAAAGGAAGTCATCTACTGAACGCATGCACACATCCTTAGGTCCTATGAGCTGTAGCCAGTGAGTGGAGTACATGGAAGAATAATACATTTCACACAATGCTGCAGAGAGAAAGCCACCTTGAACAATGCCTGTTGTGATGCGATATTTTCTGCACCGACCAGCAGAGACGTACTGACACTCGATGTATTCCATTATGGCAGTTGCAGTAGCACGAACATTTACAATGATAGGCAATCCCATTGGATGCCAGTGTGGCTGTGGTTCAAATTTTTCCAAAAGATTACCATCCTTATCTTTCATCACATAATGGCGTGGCCCTTTACCTCGGCTATTATTAGCCTGGTACACTTGATACTGGACAACAGCAGGTAACTGTGCAACAAAATTCTTCAACACTTGTAGAAGAACAGCATGGAGCACAGAACCATAGGCATCTGCAATGTCAAGTTTAACAACATATAAAGGAGCAGAAAAAGTAGATAATTTTTGAAGCCATTGTAAGTAGTTACTCCACACATCAGCTATGGAAGTTTTACGACGGTCAATCAAGCATTTTTTGCCAAAACTTTTAGCCACACTTGATGTCAACAACTGCATCTTCAGGACATCTGATTTATTCCATTTGCCATTTCCCAGTGGACATATGGGTCTCATGCCAGATATTTTAGGAATGAAGCGTATTCTGGAACATTCTCTTTGCCTTTGTTCAGTTCCTAAATTTTCCGATTTTTTTGAAGCAGTTGTGAGTAGCAAGGAGCCCCGTTTTTGTAGCTGATTCAGAGTTAAATCCATGAGTTGCTGCCAGACATTTTTAGGGTAGTAGAGAATCATGTACCTAAGAACATCACTCTCGGTGGCATAGAAAAAGGTACGAATCACAGTCAGTACCATTTTTTGCACAATCCAGACCAGGATTTTGGCAACAACATGATGCTTGTCTGGCATGCTTTCAATCTGCTCGGTCCATCTGCACATGCAAAAATAAAAATGCTACACATAGAAAAATAAAAATACTTTCCATGGAAATGATGTGTCAAAATTGCAAAATAAAGAGCTACTTCCTGGATTATCAATAACCATAGTTACGATGTATTTCAAATTTTAAATTTCAGTAGAATCTAAGTTTAAATCTAATTTTGCTGCTTTCACCAAATATTGAATACATCAGCAGCCAAAATATGATATAACAGTAAATGAATGTAATAAAATCATGATTGCACTGAAAATATTCAATTGTGTTTAATTGAAAAAAATACTTATTTCACAATACCTAGCGCAGTACAAAAAAATTTAAGTACCGCACTTATCTGCCATCATAAAGCGTAAATGTGTAGAAATTTCTTTAAAAACAAAGACATGCAAAGTTACTAACTTGAAGTCATTTATTTTAATCCCTGACATAAGAGTGCTGAGGCAAAATTCATCTTTATGGCCGCACATGAGGAGACTCTTCAAGGACTTGCAGAAGTGTCTTCGGTTGGAAGCAGAACCAAGAAGAGGTAGAGGAATAAATTTGTGGATAAAAGAATGCATGAAGCCCATTAGAGATTTGATGCTCATAGGATATTTCATAGGAATCAAAGTACGGTTTCCAGAATTGGGCTCAACTGTACTCGTTTGAACGCCAGCTGCTTCTAACGATGATGGTTGCGCAGATGCTCGATTGCAACGAGAAACCTCATCCATGATCATTTTTCTTTCAATTTCAGAAGACCAACATTCATCAGACTTGCAATCATAGGAACAATTTTCTTTTTCAATTTTCCTTTTCTTCACCTCTCTTCCATCATTTACATCAAGATTTTCAACTGGAGCTACAGTGGCACTAGGACTTTCACACCGAGATGTGACAGCACAGGCAGCCAGTGCCTTAGTGACTTCAGCTGCACTGTAAGTGCATTTGTCATCAGTGCAGTGCTTGGCCTGCAGAGGGGTGCCAGTAGAGCCAGTAGATTTAGTACACCAGCCTTTGCACATTTCTTTCACAACCCTAGGTTTCCAGCCAGAAATTAGAGCTTTCAAAACTTTTATCAGTTCTCCCTGTTGCAACAAAAACTGTGCTGTTATTTTCTTATTGGAACATCCCACATCTTGATCAAGGATGTCCATTAACACAGCCTTCATTAAATCTATGGGTGGAGAGAAAATACAAAATACATTATATCACATGAGAAACAGAAGTAGTTGCTGTTACTTGTTCTTTAAGCAGTAAATTTGTGAAATTTCTGAAGGCTAAGAAAATAGAACTAAATTGTATATCATCAGACAAGATAATTTCAACCACCAGACCACCTTGGCACTTCAGACCTAATGGAACTACAAATAAACAAATATAGAAACAAGTCAACCTTCACCACTCTATGGTCCAACTATCTGTATATTTTTATCATACTAGAGTTCATCAAATATTTCTATTACAGAAAACAAGCCGCATTAAATCTTATGTATCAAAAAATGATGATTAAACTTCAACATAGAAATTTGATACATTTTTTCAACTTTCATTTTACTAACTAAATATAAACTGTTTTGAGACAACTCACCGGTGAATTTGGGAAATGGTAGTTTAATACAACACCAAATTCTTGTTTGTTTCTGACCAAAGTTATTTTCTTGTGTTATAAAGTTATAGTCCAAATTATCTTAGCATTAAATCATTTCAGGGGTAAATTGAACCAGATTCTATGGATAAATCAGATCAGATCATAAGTTACATGCTACAAAATTTTATTTTTTTATGATGATTACACATATATTGAGTGCACAAATTATTTCTGTTCTGTTTCACAGACAGCAATTTGTCCCAACATTGTACAGATTCATTTGATGCAACTAAGCAACTAGTTTCAGAAGCTACAAATAATTGAAAATAAAGTACCATGTAACTGCAAACCAAAATGATGTACCCTCAATGCTGATAAAATTGAAGTCAAATGAGCTATTTCAGTAGTAACTGCGAACAAGATGCTCATTAGATAAGCTTGTCAAATACTATGAAGCCAAGGAAGTGGGCACCAACCTTTCATCTGTTGAAATGCTACTTCCCTTTGGCAGGATATAGATATGTCCTGCCATTGCCTCCAAATGATAATTTTAGTTAAACGGGATTGGCATCTCTCATTAAGAATCAAAGACAGTGGAAAAGAAACATGTGAAAGAATATTGGCAAAGAAATACAAAAGAATGCAACAGCTTACAGTGTGAGGGGTTGAGCTTTATTGATTGCACTTTCATTCTGGTCAACAATAAGCCTAAGTCAGTAACAGACCTCACCACCATAATTAATATCACTGTGGATGGAACTTTCACTGCTTCCCTTTAGCATGTCTTACTGGTGAATATTGAAAGTAAATACTGTTTTGTTTTGCTGGACTTGGATTGTGGGCTTTTGATTCTATTCCCTTGTTTATCTGTATCACAGTCATCCCTCCTTTTATGGAGTTCTGGTTTTTGCAGTATGACTTGTTTATGATTGTTGGCCCAGACAAGACCTCTACTTGCCTAGCACTTTTGAACTTTTTTGTTGTGTATTTTTGTTGAATAAAGCAGTATAAACTAAACTTTCCTCTTCACAAGTGCATTTCTACCATGCATTTTCAAATATAAAGATAAATTAAGTAGCATATTTGAACTCATGTTAGAGCTTTTGAGGCGAGTTGTTTAGGCATTTTTCTACATTTTACCAATTGGGTGATGAGTGTTTTGCTTCATATATTGATTTGCATTCCTTCGATATTAATTTTAGCATTGATATGATTCAGTTTTTTTGTATTTTCTCTGGTTGTTGTTATAGGCTTGGCTGTCCCTTATTTTCCTCTGTTTATCAATTAGATACTTTATAGCATGCAGTTTTAAGGTTATCCATGCATGGCTTAAGTTAGTCCTTTCACTTTGATCCTCCCAGTGGCTCCAAGATAAGTTAATGGTGAAGATTATTGTTATTCCTTTTTGGTAGTATTTCTTTTTATTACAGTGGTTAACCTGTCCATGCTTTGAATTAGAAAGCCTCTATAGCACCACAGTACTTGTACATAGCAGCATAGACCATTTCTTTCAATTTACTTTGGAAGTGGTTCCACAAAGTTATATTTCTTTTTTAATTAGGTTTATTGCAATCTGTTAAAATTGTGTCACTAGATCTTTTAGGACCCACTACAGTAAATACAAATGAATTACAGACTTTGCAAGTATACAAGATATAACCTTAAATCAGTTATTTTTTCCAGATTTTTGCATTTATTTCGCTACTATTCATATTACTAACAGAGTAACTAAGTTTCACTTTTAGTGGATCATATTACCTTGTCTGATGCCATACACAAATGTAGGAAACACATTCATGGCCTCAAAATATTAAACCTCCAAAACTGTAACTGATAAAGAAGTGCTTATCATCTGGCTACTCTCACATAACTTTGTTATCACCATTATTGGCCTGGGTATTTACTAAATATTTGACAAGACTTGAAATATTCTTTATACCAATCAATCTAAATAGCTAATAGAATTGATAATAAAAGATGCTTCCAGTACTCTAGCCCTAACTTCCTTTATAAACATTTAGCCACAATACACAAACAAGCAAGGTATAGCAACAAAAAAAAAAATTCACCTTCAATGAAGTGGAGCCTTAACCCTTTGCTTTCTGTATGGGTTTCAAAATTCACTTTCAAATGGATGATGCTAGTTTCTTTGGGAAAAGTTAAATGCAGCTTTATTGCAAACATACATGAGGATGCAACTAGCTTTTTGTAGAAAGATAAATGCAGAATAATATAAATAAACATAAGCCTGCAACTAGTTTCTTTGTACTGTGTCACCAAAATAGTTCAATCAGTAAAGAGTTAAAGTAATACATTTCAGACAAAGGAGTTGAAAACTCAGGCACACTGCTGTTATGCAAGCCAGAGCTATGCATCATAATTGAGAAAAGACAACTTGAAACAGCACTAAGGTTAACAAATCCCTCCAGACCACATTCATCCACTCAGGCTAAATATGCTCTACTGCCTAATCCTTATCACAATCATTCTGATGATATTACTAACTCTCATATGGTTTCCTGCAAATTACATGAGACATACATATGTCAATTTTATTAAAACTCCAGGGTCTTCAAATTCACAGCCCAATGTACAAATGGGTTACAGTAAATATAATTTCTTTTAACACATCCTATGAGTTTGTTCTAACAAAAAAGCCCCATAGCAGGATATAGAGACCTCTTGTTTATGTTTGTTTCACACCTAAATAATCTTCTTAAATTCACCTTCAAGAGGCAATGTGTAAAATTTAAGAAGTATCAAACATTTAAAAAATAATTTAAACATTAAAAAGCTAATTTCAACTCAACATTCAAGCCACTGAATTAGATGTACATGAAACACTGATGTCCAACAAAGAGGCACAGCAATTGACCCCCAGAGTGTAAAATAAAGCTATTCAATAGCAAAGTATCAGGACGTACATAAAAGTAAATCAATGATGTGTAGCACATGATTTTGTTTGCCAATATAATGCTGCTATGATAAAAATTGAAGTAAATTATATACTCACCTGGACCGGTGAAATTCAATATGTGCTCAGTTGGGAACTTGGTGGTCATGTCATTGGAGTACATAATCCACTTAAAATGAATAATAGTATCATCTTTATATCCAAGATTAGTAGTACTCATTCTATAACAAGATGGATTGAATTACACGTGTAGTAAAACTTGTTAGCTATATAATGCTGAAAAAAAGAAACATTTTGTCACTCCAATCATAGCTTTTTCTACAATGCACAACAATTCGAATATGGCAGGTACCAATGCTAAAATAGATATTACTCAAGTTACAGAAATTTCGAGAAATTTTGAGCTTGGAATGCTTCATAGAGGTAAAAAAAAAAATGGGTTTGCAAAAATCATAAGCATTTCAATTCACTTAAATATTCAAAGAAGTAAATTAGAGGTACTTCAAAGAATACAAATAATTGAAAATGTTGAGTAATCTGTTGTACCTTGGATCTAGTGTTAATTTTACCCAGAATGTTTGTTCTTCAGGAACTATTGTAAAGGCACATGCATAAACTTATTTTTGTACATATCCTACATTCCTTAGTTACTCTCTGGTGTCTCCTTTGTTTCAACGTTTAGCTTGCATGCTTTGGCTTTCTCTGCGGTTGAGCGTTGATGACAGCAACTTAGAATTGTTTATTGCCTGCTGCTTGCCCTTTGATAAGACAGGGAAAGAATAGAAGTTCCTTGGCTAAAAAAGTTGTTTTGAAGGCAAGCCAAAATGTACAGCTTTACCTCATGGATCTTGGCTTCTATTTTTCCAACATTCTATTGTGTAACATTTTGTTTTTTCTTCATGTTTGTGACATTCTTCTTGACCTTTTCATATGTTGTAAACTTCTGTTTTTGTGTGTGTTTGTAGTTAACTTTCCTATATTTTTTGTCTACCATTTTGTACCTGTCTTTGTGACTACAACCTCTGACAGAATAAATGTTCCTTTCATCTTTGTTGAATACTTGTGTAGCATACTTTCTTTTGTTGTAGAACAGCAAGTCTTTGGCCACTCTTGGAGATTCCAGTAGAGCTGCACTTTCATCTGGTAAGAACTTCCATATGTGCTCCTTGCACTACATGTCCTGGACAGAAGGCAGACTTCTGGACTGAAGGTTTGAAGCCTTATTTTATAATTATTCTCCATTCTTAGGTTCACCAACATTCTTGATTTCTTTCATTGATTCCCCCAGTTTAGTAAACATATCTAGAAAGAATGCCTGGTGTTTTAAGCTATTGGTGTTCTATGGTACATTTTTATACTTGCATTTGTATTGGTTTTTTGAGTTTTTATTGATCAATGTAAATTGTAAACTTTTATTTTTTAGTATATTGTTGGTTACTAATTTCCTTAGTTTCAACTTTCCCTTTGATCAGACTAGACAAAGAGAAAAAAAACCAACACTATATTGGTCTCACAAGGACTTTTTTGAGCTCACCAGTATTTGGCCAGTTTATCCCTCAAGAAGATTACAATAGGAGGATGTCATTTAGACCCTAGTAATGATTCCTGAGCAGAATAATTTTTTTAAGAAATGAAATCATGAATCTATGCAAGCAAATGATAAACTCAACATTAAAAAGATAGCAAAAAGGGGCCACATTTATTATTTTATGAAATAAATGCCTGTACATATTAAGAGTTCAATTTTAATATTAGCTTATTAGATTCAGAAATTTTTCTCAAGTTAAAATGCAGCATAAGTTTGAAAGTAGCAGTAGAAATCTGACTGCTCTGCAAGGGAAGCCTGCTGCAAGGTGTATAAGCAATTAACCTTGAGGTCCAGATCTCGACCATCAGAATCATGGCTGTACAATGTGAAGAAAGAAGAAAATTTTTATGAATAAACATTGTACGCCTGTTTGCAAAGGTATGTCATTTATAAATAAAACCAAATAGATCTTAAAACTCACCTAAGAAATAAGGAGATTGAAACATGTACCAGATAGGATCAGTAGTGATGGCAGCAGAAACTCAAAATTAGGGTTACAAGCTGCAGTGCCAAGCCACAACCTCACTATGGCACATATTTCAGTGCAAATTGAGTTTATTACTGACTTCATACAAATTGGTATGTAGTTTTTGAATATATTTACTAGTTTCCTACCTCCCTCATGCAGCAAGATGACAATTAAGTCATTCCAACTCCTGGGCACCTCTTTCTCATCACACACCCTTTCATGTATCTTTCTCAATCTTTCAGTCACCTTTGGCAAACCATTTTTGTAAAATTACTATGGTATCTCATCCTACCCAAGTTATCCTGCAACCTTTCCATCCTTTAATTTCCTCAACACTTTTTAAATTTTTTTTGCAGTTGGAGGTACTTCTACAATCCACATTTTCAAAAATCTTTCTCATCCATCTCAAAACCTATTTCTTATCTTTCAATCTGTAACTCATGCTTTCCTTGAATTTTTCCCAGAACTTTTTCATTTCATTTGCAACATGTTCATTCTCATTTATAACTTTACCATCCATGATTATTTCTTCAACACACTTGGTCTCATCTTTTTATTCTCTTAGAAATTTATACCACCCTCTGCCTCCTTTTTCTTCTCTATTTCTTAGTTTGTGAATCACTTTTCTAACATTTTCAATCATTGCATTTTTAAATTTGTACTTTCACAAGTTCTTTTTGTTTCTGAGAGGCTTTCCATGCCCCATCATATTCAGTTTCCTAAAACCTAACTCCCTGATTTAGTTGTTTTCTCAACTTTTGCACTTTTCTATTCAGGTCCTTCTGTACTTTCCTTGCTTATTTATTTTATGCATCCAGTTGTCCACCATATCTTAATTGGTCTCCTCCTTGCTACTGCCCAGCCAATACACTGGTTTCCCATTTCTTCAACTCTATTTGTAAATTCTTCACTTATTTCATTAATAGATGCCTTCCTCATAATCCAATTCATATCATTCATATCCACTTGAAAGGTATCCCAGTCAGTATCTTCCAACTTCCACTTTCTTTTCCTTCATCTTTCCTCCAGTGACACACATCAAATTGTGGTCAGTGACTGGATCCCAGTCACCTGTTTTATCAACTACTGTTTGTCAGTCACTCTTCTCATAGCTTCATTTACTTGCACATAGTCAATTGTAGACTCTTGACCCCTTGCACTCCAAATTATTTTTCCTTCTGTTATGGTCGCATTCAGTATCCCAAGGTTGTGTTCATTCGCAAATTCTATAAGCAATTTTCCATTCCTGTTAATTTCTTCACCAGCGAATTCAATGTGATTATTCATATTTCCCAGTACAACAGTTTTCTCATTCCCAAATTTCTTACATGTGTTTGAGATAACATCATATTTCTTGGGATTATCTCGTTGGGCCTCAGTGCTTTTAGTCGGGCACCTGCCCACCCTCAAAGTTCGACACCGGACTGGCAACGACAGTTGATACTTGACCAGAAGTTCAGAACTAGCATGTCAACTTACTTTCCTTTTTCTTCTCTGTGTTTTATGACGACTCTGGTTCCGTCCTGCCCATGCGCCTCAGGTTTGTGAATTATATGAACATAACGCATGCCTAAATTACAATCTGATTGTACTTGCGTTCATAATATAGGAGATTCATTTCTTCTTTACTCTAGATTAAGATATGGTCCCGTGCTTTATTCTCCTTATCTAGGAGTATTTCACAGACCGTACTACTGACCCTGCAGCCTTGATTTTAGCTTAATTTTATGATAATTTTTGTGCAGAGTGGAAATATACGTAAGCCTTTTTAGAAGATAGAAAAGTAGTTGAAATTAATTTACACTGCACGACCTGGGACATGAATCTTCCCACTCTCCAGCGCATGTTTTCACTTTCCTGTACATTCGCACTGTTACGTTATCCTGCCAGCTTAGGTTCAGTTAGGTTAGGCCAGGTTAATTTTCGTGTGATTAGCTTTGTTTAATTGAATTAATATCACTCTAATTTGATGTATCGTATGTAACTTATTTGAAAGGGCAGTGATAACTCGTAAAATCTTGGCCGTAACTTCCGTAAGGGTTGCGTGAAATTGCTATATTTGTATGAGAACATTCACATAAGCTTTCATATGTACTTTTATGTGTTTTTAAACCTTTATTATATGTCTGAGTTATTTAAAACAATAAATACTATGAAATAAAATTTAAGTTCATGACTATTGATTAAGCGGTACGGTCTGCGGAGTACACCTGGATAAGGTAAATAAGTGCTCTTGTCAGATACTGTGCACACTGTAGTCACCATCAACCTAGTGTATAATAACGTAAGCAGTTCGAGCCTTACAGAGGGTCCAAATATAGAGGCCGCTAGAGGTGTCGGCTCTCGTATCAAGGCTCTCGGATAGGCTGGTCTCAGAACCCGCGAAAGGTAATAAATATATGGTTAGAATTTAAATTTGTTTTTCTTGTGCACTGCTGTTGTGAGGAGCCCTTTTTGGGGATATGAAATTTCTGTCAACTTGATTTTTCATTTTTTTTTATAAATCAGAAAACAGCTTCTATTGAATACAGACGGTCTTTTTATGATTAACATTTTAAAGTTGTATTAGAAAAATATTGATAGAATTTGATCTAATTTGGGTCTTCTTGCTCAGGTCACAGTCAAACTGATGTGTCGCTTTTTCGCTGTTGCGATGTTTAAAGCGCTTGTGCTCTCATGTCAGCTGGCTGCTGAAGTAGGCTATTCCTCTCTGCTTTTATGATATTCGGGTAAGGGAAACCTATCGAGTATAATTTTCAGGAAATTGTTGTGCTTTATCTTGAATATTTGAGAGGATCCTTCAAATACTCTCAGGTTGTTCCGTTTATTCGGACTTTATTCATGCGTCAACCTGATGGCTTGAAATATGTGCTTTTGTGTGCGAAACATGCGCTCGAAAATTCTTAGAACTGAAAGTTTTGAACAGAAACCAAATTGTACTTAAAATCTACATATGATACTTCGAGGATCGTCTGTATTCTTCAGTTTGAGTTGTATTACAATGCTGCTCAAGCAGCATGGCTCTAGAAATTTTTTGTAAGAGTTCCTTGCGACTGGATACATTTTTGTTGTTCACAGACTTCACCATCTATCATTCCACTAATTGATCCGCCATCCAATCTTCAAGCAAACGACTATTACTTCTTGACAATCTACGTAAATTTTGGGTTACATGACCACGATATTTAGAGGTGCCGCTATAAACTCCCGATTTATGTCACTAATTAAATGCAATGGGAAAACAAGGAAATTCATTTGCAGAAATAATTTGTGAGTCTCAGAGTGCTTTCCACAGAATTTGAGATCGCACCACCGGCGCGACCCTCAGCACAATTCAGACGGTCGCTGTGGGACTGACAGCTGCATTATGCTGCCAAGGGCCTGGCACCTTGGAGAACGAGAAGGCTGCAGTCGCATTCACCGTCTCTAATTTCTTCCCTTTGTTAGGAAGAGGGAAAATTAACATTACGATGTCGCCCGTCACGCCCCAATTTAGGACGCTTGACAGTTCCCTCACATTTAATGGAGGTCTGTGCGGGCAAACTTTGAAGTGGGAGGTTACCTTCTCGGGTCATCTTTCTGGTACTCAGAAATGAATTTCTTCATTGACATTGCTTACTGTCAACAATACTTATTAAACAAATTTTCTTAAAGATAAACCGTGTTTCATATTATGCAAATATAAATTACATAATGACAATATTCATCGCATTGCAAAGGTAATAAATGATATTTTGCGAGTAACAGAACATTAATTAACTGCCAATGATGCTACAAAGTTTTAATTTTTTATGTTGGTCTAAAAATAAAGGCTGTTCTGAGTGATGTGTTTGGAAATGCTATTTCAGCATAGTATTTTTAGTATATTTGGGCAAAGATTGGCACACCTGATAATTAATGTGCGCTTTTGAATAATTTTTAACTTATTTTAGACGAGAAGCATTCTAGAACCATATAAGCCTTAAATTATTGATATAAGAAAAAACTACTGTCTCTCACTTTGCTTTCATGAGTTCAAACTTGGGCACAGCGCCTCTCAAACTGCTGCCAATATGAACAGAGCATGAGGTGAGGGGTCCACATGTGATCAATCATTATGAAGATAATTACAGAAATTCCGTAATGGCGATGAAAGCATTGAAGATGACAGGGAGAGGATGGCAATGCGGTCTTGACAATGAATGACTGGAAAAAAATGTTGAGCATAATTCACGTCAAAGTGTTGGAGAAATGTTTCAGGCTTTTGGTGTCAGTACTGCGACAGTCTCGCACCATTTGCAGACGACGTCATTGGAGAGTCGGCGCAGCTTAATTCTGCTCCTCGATTTAACCCGCCCACATGTTGCAAGAATGACGTTACAGAATCTTAAACATTTGAATCCGAGACCCTACCTCGGAGAATACTACTATATTCTCCGGAAATTTCACCCGCTGACCTTTTAAGCTCAGGCTCAGTTTTGAACGGTAAATCTTTCAGGTTTGAGCCAGGAGAGAAATTAACTTTCAAAAAATTTGTTGCATTATAGCTAAGAAGTTTTTGTCTATGATGAATAAATAATCTCGTTGATCGATGCAAGAGATGCATAGATACTCCAGGCTCATTTTTGGCTAATTTGAATATTATTTGGTTCATTTTCCATAATAATACTATGTTGATAAAATCAGTCATTATTTTTGAAAAGAATCTTGTACAAAATAAATTACTTTTGCACTACATATGATAATTAATCCAGTTATAAACACTCAAAATTTAATAATTCATTGTCTTATTACTTTGTTTTTAATTAAAGTACTGAATACCGAAGAGTACAAAATTAACTTAAGTGCTTGGAGTAATATCCGTAGACTTCCGTAAATCTGCATATAAATCTCCAAAATTTATAATATTAAGAAACGAGTTGAAATGAAGAACAGTTTCACAGAATTAATTCATCGCTATGCTCATTTGAGATGCAAACGCATTACTCTCAAGCATTAGACCTACGAGAGAAAATTATGTCATGGCCTCGAATTCGTTTGCAGCCCAGTAGAGCGTCGAGTTAAACATGACCCACAAAATTTCATCAATCTCTGTGAATGAGTGAAGCTTCAACTTATAGCTTGGCTGATAAATGCGCACATTTGCCTATGGCCATGATAAATGGAAAACTTCCATGCTAAACGAAAGCTGCATTGCAGATAAATGAAGTGATTTCATGGGATCTGGATACGCGATATGTTTGTGTTCTCATGAACATGAAACGTGAAGACAGAGCTGAGGATCATTCCACAGATACAATTAAGGCCACCGTTGTATATACAACGCATTATTTACTTTGTCTTTAGATAGGATGTTAATGAGTTCGTGCGTAGCTTTGCTAATTGGTAATGGGGACGTACATGAAAAATTTCCTCTGAAATTCCTTCAAAGAGACAAGGAACATAAAACTAACAAGTCAATAAAGGCTAAATTATTTCTGGCTAAGCCAAAAAACGTAGTGCTGATTACGACAGGAGATAAATTTCTAAGCAATCGTGAAAGTGGGCTGATAAATAAAACTGTCAGTCAAAAATTGCAAATACAAGTTCAGTATCTGAGCCTAAATCCAATTGCAGAAGCATGCCTCATATGTTAAGCATTTCAGTAATTTCACAGTTACTCATCGGTTAATTTTTTAATAATGAGCTCAGTGAAAAGCTCACTCATTTCTAGTATAATTTTAACAGTTCTTCGTTTCGCAAAACTTTAGTTATAAACTCCGCGTGTTCATACCCATGAGAAAGACAGAAATTGACTAATTTGCGAAAGAGGTACAGTTCTTCAGCCAAAACCAATCATCGACACGCTCTGGGTTGCAGCAAAACGTCCCTTAGGTTTCGTTGCAGAGACGCAACACAAATGAAAAGCCATTGTACATTATACGTTGATTTACGCGAGTAGTAGGTACAACTCTTCCAATTTAGACTTTATTCGTATTCGGCTTCGTGTGTAAGCTGGTTTTCCACATTTACTTTTTGGTAGGGTTCCAGCCGAGCAGTCAGGTGGCGCAGAGATCTAACGTTACTCCGAGGAGAGAACAAAACTCGCTTTTAATCATTTATCGTAAATGAATTAATTAGAATGACTACTACGAGTCGGGCAGGAAATACAATCTAACGCAGTAAAAGGAACAAAAATTTCTGCACGTCTAGCAGCAATGAGCGTTACATTAACCAAGACCTGAGCCTGCTGGAAGACTAGACACCACTAATCAGCCTGGTGCTATACTGATATAACTCAGAGTTTCATTTCTCTAGTCTACAAATCCTTGACTCAACAGATCTGCGCCCTTCCACTTGTGCGGACTAGCAGAATAAACAAACAGCCCCTCACTTCAGGATTGTCAGCAACGCGAAGAAAAAACAGACCCCCAAGGAATCGTTCGCCCCGAATTTGTTGTTCAGTTCTGCAGAATCCTGAATAACAGTAGTTTGAGTTACACACTAGAGCGCTCAAAATAATCGTCCAGTCCTGCGGGGACTTGGAGGATATTAATGCAAATTAACACACTAGAGCGCCTGTCATTAAGCAGCAAACAAACAGCTCTCTAATATCTTAGAGGATTGGCCGTCCACAAGTGAGCTGGTTTAAGTGAGTTATCGAAATATTTAATGACGGATAAACTAATGCTATATTAATAGAAGTTAATTTAAATACAAACGAGTTCCTTGTTCGAGCAAGTTCTAACTTCCAGTAAGTTCTCGTTCTCGGACCTACGACAAATCCCTAACCAATTTCACGCGAATCATAACGCCCAGCGTTTTCTAGCTCCGGCCGCTGCCTCTATCCCTCTCAAACTGCCCTTGCTATCCCAAAAATTGTCTCATTTACTCCCCGTTTCTGCTGTGGTGTCAAACGCTTATTCTGCCACATCGAGAACACTCCCAGGCTTACAGCTTTGGAATGTGACCGTTGGTCCGTCTCAAATATGTTTTGGGGTTTCCCTCGCTAGTTAGAGATGCATCTCTTTACCGCGTGCACTCTCTCCCCTCGGCGTTACTTGATTAGCTCTGCATGGGCTTGGTTAAGAATGTGCACAACTTCTCACGCATCTCTCGCCTGCATGCCATCGTCAGGCCTGGATACAGTTTAGCCTACAATATAGCCTGCTACAAACATGTCTATATATTTACAATGAATGTCTAATTTTATACACCATTCTTAGGATGAGGAAGAGTAGACAAAATTCTAAGACCGCTAGAACTTTATTCTAAATACTACTAGAGAGAAATTAAAAATTTGAATGATTTCGTTCACTGATAATTCATACAACTTCCCATTCATTGACAAAATTTTATTAACTCGAGACCAGAGATCAGATTGACTGCATCATACTGCGTATGATTTTAAGGAAGAGAACTATCAACGCAAATGTTTTGATAGTCATCAGGACCTTAGCACTTGGAAAACGATCAAAGAACAAAGTGTAATTAAATAACCTACTCCATTATATATATTTTTAATTACTTGAAAGATGTTAAATATCATTACATACATGCTTGCTCTTTCACGCGCCCGCCTGGTATCAGCTTAGCAACGTCAGCGTACCTGAAACAAAGGAAAAGAGGTCATTTTTAGAATCGAATTATTTGAAAAATGAGTCGTCAATTCAACGTTAAAATTAAAGCTATTAAAGGTGAAAACCTCATGCTACAAATGATAATTTCAACTCGAATACAAAAGATGTTTTTAAATGACTCCAAAAGGACTTGAAAAATAAAAATAGAGTTTTTTTACAAAGTATTTTCTAGAGGCGTCTTGTATTAAAATTAATTTCAGGAGTTATGTCCTACGGGATGAACAAAAGTGCTTTTTCTTCGTCAAGGAACGTACATCTGAGTGAATAAATAATGTCTAAAATATGTAAGTTAGTTCTGGTAAGTACATCATCTAAGGATAACTTGACTGCTTCCCGTCTCTAAAGATGTCTTAGCTCTGCTTCCAAGCCTACATAATGTCCCTTACCTTTGCGCACTCGAACAAACCTTAATTCAGCCAGCACCTGATCTCAGGTAACAAGCGGTGAAAATTGGGTCATGTTAGAAACCCATCTGAGTCCTCAGCTGCGACTGATGAAACTCGAGGTCGTGGACGGCAGATGTAGAGTTTGTGGGGGCTACAGCATTGGAGGTCGTGGGTGGTAGATGTATTATTTGTGGGGGGCTGCACATTACCAGTGGTGGGCGGCACATCGACTGTTTGCATGCGGGCTGCAGCATTAGAGGTGGTGAGTTAAAGATGAAGTATTTGGTAGAGGGTTTCAGCATTAGAGGTGGTGGGTGGTAGATGCATTATTTGTGTGGGGGCTGTAAAATTAGAGGTGGTGGGTGGCATATGTTATGTTATTGTGGGGGGCTGAAATATTTGAGGAGTGGTAAGCAAATGTAGTGTTTATGTGGGCTCATCAGCATTGAAGGGGTAAGGTGGCAGATGTCGTGTGCGTGTGGGAGTTGCAGCATTACAGGGGGTGGGTAGCTGATATAATCTTTGTGCGGAGTCTTTAGTATTAGAGTGGATCTAGTAAATTCAACATCTACGGTTCTGCCAAGAATTATACGAAGAAGCAAAGTTTATTTTCGTGAGATTTTACTAATGATGCTAGCAGGTTAAAAGGATTCTTTTAAAGTCTAACAAATATGGCGCTGATTGTTTTTAGCGCAATAAATTAATATTACGATAAGAAATACGTAAGAGAATTTAGCAGTCGCTTAACGGGATTCCAACACACCTACGGGTACCGTGCCGTTCATGCTCACGTTTTGCAAATCGATTAGGAGCGAGCCTTTCGTGAAGGCAATATTGAGGAGGTAAAAACTGACGGTTTTGCCCTTTTCCCCTTCCCTCTATCTTGTCCACGCGTCACGAGAACGCTGTTCGATGTTTGAAAAAAATATGTTTGGTTCAAAGAAATTCAGCTGCGCAACTTCTGGCTTACAAAAAAAGTTAAGAACAAAGCAGAATTGACATACAGAATCGACAGATCAGTTTTAGTTAGCTCATAATTACAGAAATGGTAAACGAGTGAGTGCAGTGAGGAATGTGGGGCTTAGACTTTATTTTTCAAGGGAAGAGCTTCGAGGTTCCTTGAAAATCCAGTAGACGCAGGCTGAAAATCGAGCCTTGGCCTTTTTACTTGATACAGAGCACGTCACCCACTGCTTCGTAAAGCCAACAACTTGGACTTCAAAAATTTAGACCCAGAAGTCGCTATTCGAGCGTACAAAAACCTCGTGGAGCTTTAAAATGAGCGATGGAACAAGAACCAATTTACCAATAAGAAAAGGTGGATTCGCCAGCGTCTTATCACTCGGTGTAATCGATCGCAATTGGTCATCGTTTACACCTCACAAAAATGCCTGAGCAGAAACGAGCGCATGGGTAACTCAATCAAGAGGCCAAATTTACTCATCTCATTTTGTGCACAGTGTACCTCATCATTACAAATGTGCAAGCACTACCTATTTACAGCAGCAATCCATCGTGGAGGCTTGAAGACTGACTTCTGTACGCCTCTACAGAACGTTAATAGGTGCATCTCTACATTACGTTCTGATATAAAGTCCAGTATTGCAGGGCAGCCAAACTTGATGCTTCCCATCACGGTGCGGCGACCTTTGATGGACGTGTCTTCGCTCTCTCAGAGATTGGCCCGGGACGTCATTGGCGACGAGGTGTCCGAATTTACGATACAGCCAGCTTATGAGAGACAATGTTTTACTTATTCATTATGCAGCACTATGAAGTCTTTTTAAATGGATGTTACCATTCACAGATAGGCTAGAAAATTTGACTTAGGTGCAAAAATACGATGTCTATGTCTATCGTATGTATAAAAGAATCTAGGTTACAAAAGGCCGTCTTTGCGTTGTAATTATTTTATGAAAAGGTATGCATAAAGATCATACGATGTTTTGGGTTAATACTTCACTTTCTGTGGTTAGGTACGAATTAGGAATCACGATCCCAAGTTTCAATGCAATTTCCACCCTTAATTTTAAGGTTGTAGTCTTACAGATCCCAATTAGAAGCTCCATCGAGACTTACATGCTTTAATTTTAAGACTGTAATTTTACTAATTCGAACACTGAATGTTATATGCTTTGTATGTGACAGATTTCTGAATAAATTATTTTCTTTTTTTTTCTTTCTTTCTACGTAGTTAAATCAAACCCACGTCGCTTCAGACTGCCAGAAACGGAAGGTTGCCCTCGTGAGAAGGGGCCGCAAGACAAAACAGGGGCTGGCAGGGTTCCACGCTGTGGGGCGTCAAAGTAGAGAACTTATCATAGTTTTTCATGTCGAGAAAACGTGAAACGGGAAACGTGGAGTAGGGGAAAAAGAAAAAAGAAAGAAAGAAGGAAAGAAAGAAAGAGAAAGAAAGAGAGAGAGAAAAAACGCACAGGAGCTGTGTCGTAAGCCGAGTAATTCTTTTTCTTTTGAAAATCTTATGTTGCTAGGGGTTTTGTCACGGGTATGTATATATGTACCACTATGCACTTACACGAGAGTCAACATGCGTGATGTTGAAACAGATATATCATGCTCCAAATTTACGTATAATCAATTCACAAGATGTTTGTGTTGTTGTAAATGTTACTCACGGTCGCCAGTTGTAAAGATTTTAAAAACTCGATAAAAGTATGTATTTGAAAAGTAATAAAAGCACGATTGCATTTTCTTGATATTTACTCGAAAGACTCTTTTCGTACTTACTTGTATCTCGTATTACTTATACTTATATAGTATAGTATCCTATCACACTGTTATTTTTAAAAGAATAGTGCAAGCTACATAATCCCTGCGAAGCGGTAAAAATGACATTTATCAGTTTTTCTAGTCTGAAACTATTATCGTTGATGAAGGCTCTGACAAACACAGCGCTTCTGTCGCTGAGGGTGGAATGTTCAGGTGCTGAGCTCTGGACTCTAAAAAAATTCAACTGCTCAGATAGGCTGAAACATGTAACTTATATGAGGAAAAGTTCGATGTGACCTGTACGTTAGGTAGTCATCTCTTTTAAATGTGACATTGCTTTCCATACCAACTTCATGAAACATCATATATCCAAACATACAGCGCTAGTGTACGCATTGTCAGTAGATTCATTGTGGTAACCTAATAATGGTTTCGTACATAACATCTCATCGAAAGTGACTGTTTTAAATGAGCTAGATTTCTAGTCGTAAGCCATGCTCCCTGTCAATTGTAATTACCGGTGAAAATTTTCAATGAATTCTGAGAAAATCACTGTCAAATCTTGCTCTATCGAGAAAGTGTTCATCTACTAAATACTAGCATACGCGTTAAATATTTTTCATGCACACAGAAGCCCAACCACAATTCGCATGAATCTCACTAAAACGACAAAATTGGTCACTTGTTCACCTAGACCGGACAGTCTACATCCTTTTGAACGCTTTGAAAAAATCAAAAATACCTTTTCTAAAAAATAAAGTGGATCATTAAAATTAGTTTACATAAAATATGAAATTTTGATTCCAATTTTTTTGCATCAAAATGACTTATACGATAGCGAAGGTATCTGTTGATGAAAAGAGTTATTGATTAATTGATGAAATGAAAGCTGGGTAGTAGAATAAATCAGAGCATCAGTTAGTTACCCATTTTTGGCTTCCCTAGACAACCAGACGGAGGCGAGTCTCTGGCAAGGAGGTTAGCGCCGAGGTTCCTGCATTTTGCATTTTGTTGCGCAATAAAACGGCATTTAAGTGCTGGCTATAATTTAGTCCATGGCTGTCATAAATCTAATCAATAAACGCTCTGCTATGCTGAGGGACATTTTCAGGAAATGGGGGTGGTGGGCCAGTGTAATTCCTTATTCTGAAACTCGTTAACATTTTTTGCGAATAAAAATTATTTTCAGGCTGAATTTATTCAATAAAGTGGATAATTTTTATTACATGCTATGAATTCCATTCGAAACTGGCAAAGTATTTCTAAACTGAATAACGATTAGGAATTTCTCTCGGCTGCTGTGTTTGACCTGGAAAAACTGAGTGAACTCAGCGCAAATACAATGCAACATGTGATCGAATTTACAAAATGTAAATTCGATACAACAGGCAACCCAATTCAGAATATGGCCACGACAGAGATGGTAAATGCGAGTCTGAATGCAAGCCCGGATTATCCGAGATTTTATCGGAAAACACACCATAGCAAGCGACATTTTGGGTCCTTCACACGATCAGTCAATGCCTGAATACAGCCTCAGTAAACACTCAAATATGGGGATTGAATGCTAACTTTGATCTCTATTCTGGAGTCAGGTCGAAGTCAAGGGAATGTACAATTCCTTAATTTCGACCTGACTCTAGAATAGAGAGCAAAGTTAGCATCCGATTCCTATATTTGGGTGTTTTTTGATGCTGTCTCCAGTCATTGCCTGATCGTGTGAAGGACCCTTTACCCAACTTCGAACGAGCGACAGGTCGGCGGCAGACTCTACATGCATCGTCATAGACACGACCGCACGTCGAAGAAGAACTGATCACAACATAGCCTTGAGACAGCAAAAATATGCGTTTTTAAACACCAAAGAGACGAACTTCCAAGCTTTTTCTTGGTGGAGGTGTCGTTACCCAAGCGAGAAAAAGTTTGGTCTCATCAGTGCGAGATAGGGAGATTATTTGAGGAAATACTTCTTCTCGTGAAAAGCTCTACCGTTTTTTCCTGACCTCGGGGCAGCTCGGCTGTCGAGTTCAGGAGATAAAAATGATGAATTTTTACAAACGGCAGACAGCTTCCTTCTTTAGTGGACTTCTGAACGTGACAGAAATATCTCAATTTACTTCGTGAGGAAAAAGCAAATGGCCACAATGAGAAAATGTTCTCTCTGAAAAGTTACGTGCCTTCTTGTATCATTGGACTCATGAAGAAAGCCAAAACAAATCAAGAAAAGTTGCGTTAGCCCAAAGCTAGTTTGTCAGCGCAAAAGTTATCATTTTTTCACCAAAGCTCGAGGAAAAAAAAGCACGATGAGCCCGGAGGTAATTTTCAGAGCAAAAATGAAAAATCAGAGAACTTTAGAAGGAAGCAAAAAGAAAAATCATCCACTCAATAAGACTTACAGGGACCAGGCATCTTAAATCTTCAGCTCTTATTTTCCTCAGCCTCAAGATATTCACAGCAAAAAAACACGTTAATTTGACGAGTTGTGCCGGCGTCATTAAAGGCTGCGAGGCTCCCTGGTGAGAAGAGGATCTGTGCAGAAAACGAGGTGGCTCTCAGGAAGAAGAAAGAATCTTGCAAAAATTCTGGAACGCTTTTGTTTTTCCGTATGTGAATAGTTTCTCAGCTTAGAATAATAGAGACAACTAACTGACGAAAACGTGAATCTCTTTCAGAGTGTCTTCAACTCTTTCCACTCTGCGCAGCACAGCCTGCCCACCCATCTAACGTCTTCTGGGGTTCCTTCGTATTCTGGTGGTATTTCGTACTAAATTTTCAGCAGCAATGTAGACGCTTGTCTGAGCCCTGGGTTGCTAACGCTAGAGCATGTCTGCTCTACAGGGCCTCGTTCTTTTGAGATTGAATTGCACAATTTCCATGAACATAAAATGTTTTGTTAGATGTATGGACAGATAAATTTTAAAATTAAAACTCTGATGAGACTGCTTCTCGGTTGAGATGCTCGATAGTGTCAAGATTGAAAAGGGCGTATAGAACGAAGTTATTCAGGATAGGTAATGTAAGCATACTTGTGAATGCATCAATTCCTCAATTTCATATTTAAGTTCTTGCAGTTCCTGAATTATGACGCAGTGAATGTTTAAAACACACACTCATTTACAAGTGAAGATATTATATGAATGATGACTGCAGTATCGCTTTCAGATATGCTGCCTATGCTTGTCTATATTACAGACGTAGTAGAGAAGATCAAATTTGTTCAAGACTGCTCATTACTCTGCTCTTCGTGGTATACCCTGTCTAAAAATGTGCTACACACCAATTTAAATTTGAAGAATTTTACTTGTTTTTCTCTTGTAGTAGGATGAAAGAATACAAGTGACTTATTTGAGCTCCAACGAACGTAGTGATAAAATAAAATACTCTCCATTGTCTCAATGGATGTAGAAACGAGGTCGTAGTCAATGCGAAACTACAGCACTTGATCTGAAAAATCCCAGAGGTATTCGTGTACACAATGCATTGGATTATCGTATTTCTTTTATACTATATTACCCTCGCATTCCGAAAGGTTCATGACTATTACTCCCAAGATGGGTGCAGGTTGGACAACTGTTAAGTAATCCAAATCGAGACGAATAAATTTTCAAGTTTGTCTCTTATTCGCAGCGTAACTCCAGAAATAATCATCCACTTCATTTTTTAAACGTACTTAATTTACATAGTACGCAACAGATTCTACATGCATTTAATTGACCGCAGTTTAAAAAAAATATATATTTGCTGAGTTTTTGAAGTTCCGTGCAAAAACTAGAACAGGTAGTCTTCAGTATTTATTTCGAACTTGTTTTGTGCACAATTTGATTTTTTTTTTCAAAATTTTATTCTAAGGCGCTCGAAATATGTATGTGCATTAAAGAACTGATTTCGATTGCCTCTGACAAAATTTTTTGAATCTAAATCAAATCTTGCATAAACCAATTACTATGTATACAGTACGTATACGCAGTACGTCTCGTGGACTCCCTGAACTGAAATTTTGTTTGATGTTTCAGAAAACTTGGCAAAAATATCTTCTTTTGAACTGGGATTAATCAAATGCAAGCAAAATTTTCGCAAAACTTTGAGTTTGCCTAAGTAAATTAACCCCGTTTGAAAAATAAAATATTATGTTATTCCGAAAATTAGGCAGGTACGACAGAGAAACTTGATATCGTCTTCGTCACAATTTGGGTTAGTTAACAGTTGTCCAACATCCTCCTATTTTATGAGTTACAATTCCGAAACTTTCGATTCATCAACCGTGCTATCTAATGGAAAAAATAAAAGAATCCAATGCCCCGCACGTGTAAAATAGTGTTAAATATACTACAGAACTCAAAAGAGACTTGAGCATCTCATGACCTCGACGCAAATACAGTAACGTATTGAAGACAGCAGAGAAGATAGGGGCAACGCTATGGAGGCATGGGAGATACCTCGAGTTCTCGATGCATGGCTCGCCTTTAGATCATCCAATTACATTAACTTGATTAAGTGTGTTCAGTTGGTTGGCGGTGTCAATGTCACAGTTGGTATACATGAGAGAATACCTCATCTAAGAGTAACTCGAGAATAATCATTAGGCAGAGCCAGTCTAATTCATTTATGTGAAATCCAATTGGTGTATAAGTGACAGAGGCAAAAGCATAGCTCGAACAGCCGAGCTTTGCAGTGAGGAGTGAATGTCTTATGTACTCTCACACTACAGACTTGGAAATGGCCGGGAGTCACTTGATTAGGGCACACATGGTTTCTTGAATCAAAATCAGAGAACGCACTCTGTGGTCTACTGATTTTAAATAAGGCTTACTGAATGCAAGCAAATTATCTGCCTCTAAAAATAACATTGCATCAAAATTGGTCACCATTGATTAACTCAACTGAGGCCATAATTAGTCAGACCTAATTATCAGTGGCGTGGCAGTTCTGCCTGCTGGTGGAAATAGGATAATCATTTCTCATGACAAAATTCTACACATTTGTGGATACGCTTTACACGTAAACATGTGTATTGGACCCACCCATTACTACAATAAAGTTGAAGGCCTTGAATCCCTTTTGAAAGTGTGGTAGTTTCATCTCGTTAAGCTTGCTGCCTCCCTCTGTCCTTTATTACAGCACTGCCTGTGTGTCATCAATTTAAGCTGCTATAAAGCAGAGGGAAGCTTTCCCAAAATTGACCATTTGCATACAGTGCACAGTGGGCGCAGCACGCCAGGGGCGCATCGCCCCTTAGTGCCGGCCGGTCACCGATTATGGGAAGTTTGTTCAGAGGGCAATGTTCGCAGGTCCCTCGCTCTAAGTTGACTTATATAGTACTTATTTCCTACCTCTAAATATCGGATGCGGGGTCAAGTCATCAATGGTAGCTGCCATTGGAAGTATCGTTTGTATCGCACGATGACTGCTTTCAGCTAAGCGTACCTGGTTGCGGGCACTTAGTATGAGATTGAACTCACTTATCGTATAGTAAGCTACGTCTCTTACGAAGTTTACTGCTAAGACGATACGAATGAAATAAAATTTACGCGCAAAATTCACATACATGAAACCCAAATCGCTTGATGGGAGAAAATTTTCTAATATGCCTGCTATGTGAAGAATTTCTAAAATATTCCATGTATTCACGATGCATTTTACTAATGCCTTGAGAATTTTAACGTTATATCCCATCCGGCAAAGAAATTGCTCTCAAAATTACATCAAAAGTCACCTAATCCAAGAAAAAGAGACTCAGTTACCTCATTTTATGTTAACTCAAACTTTCCAGACACCTTCCAAAATGAAACAAATACATTACAAAACTTTAACTGACATCATCCAACTTCGAGCAACAAAATTAGTTGCTTAACTAAATAATATATGCAAATCAGCTGCTACTCCAGTGAGTAGAACCATTTATTTGTATGGAATAAAATTTCTTATTTATTTCCTCATGAACAAGTCTTTGAAATATCCTCAAAGAAAAAACAGACGTGTCTCTAAAACCTGAAAATATGAAAAAACTAAACTAATCACAATCCAGTCATCTGTCACACCACACATTCTCGCGCACCTCTCACACACATGTACGCATACACCTACACATAAACACACGCACGCATACAAACACATACTTAGTTATGCGAGGAGGTTGATTCAATACACAACTGTTTAGAACTTGAATCGTTAGTCAACACTGGCTCCTCCGTAAATATAAATTGTAATTCTAGAATTCAAAGGTCAAATTCGTTTTGTGCATACCAAATGCTGAAGTGTTGGAATTACTGAAGCTTGGTGAGAACTGTTGCAGTGATTACGAATTGCTGAATACTTAGGTGAGCCGTACGGGCGGCTGGCCGTGCGAGGACTACCAGAGTTTGGAGCAATCACACATGGATATACACGCAGCCGCTCTGCAAGCATTCGTCTAGTCGTTCTTTCCTATTGAGAAATGAAACAATCTTAACACAATTCCTATAAACCACATGGACACCCACAACAGTAAAAAATTACTGTATCAAGACATTGAATTCCCTAGGCATCTCTGAATTTAAGTAGCCTATGGGCGACAGGTCGACAAATAACTTTGGCTTTGCTCTTGGGAGAATGAGTCGAGGACAAAATTTTTGATTACACTATGAATGTCAAAGCTTCGGGCAGCTATTTTTCAATGATGGATTGCGAATATATTTTTTCCATTTCTTTATTTTTTCTATTTTTTCAAATATTTAGTTATAGGAATTGATCATGTTTTATTGGATTAATACAACGATAATGATTTAACTTGATCCCTTTTGAAATGCTCTAACTCGTCAACATTCACATGTCACATGCTGAAAACTAAGGCGCGTTACGGCCTGTCTCTCAAGGTAATGCCTCTTGGCCGCGTCGTTCAGGGACACTTTTTCTTCAGGTTTGCCCGACTCGTTCCGTGATTGGACGCACATCACGTAAACGAGTCTGAAGGTCGGTCGTCATCCAGGATTCGATTTCTGATTGGCATGACGAATGATGCGTCCCGGCGTCTCAGGGACAGGGACAAAAGAAGTTCTTTTGGGAAATTAACGATACGACATTGCGAGGGATGAGTCTCTCCATCCCAAAGGGATCATGTCATCCGAAAGCGAAGTTATATTGTTGCGTTGAAGAAAATAGGTAAAACGAAGAGGAAACAATGCTGTGTGTTTTGAATATTTCTTGATTTAGATTTCTCAAAGTTTAAGTATTGAAATAAGAGGGAATATTTTGTCTTTTTCTCAAGACAGGTTTTGGTACATTGATTTACTTCTTTGAAAAGTTTTGATGATTTTTGACAAACAGTATTTATATATAATGTGGCTAAATGTTTCCAGTAAACTGGAAACATTTAGGTCAATCTCAGTGAACAAAACATTGGATTGCATTAACCAGTGGAAATAGGAACATACCACGTCTCAGTACTTATGAACATTATCAGTGGATGGCAAAAAGGTGCATTATAGACACAGCAGGTCGTGCTTCAAATGCGAGGGGTAACCGCTCCATGTCTTACTCAGCTTAAGAAATATGTTAGCAAGAGCACTACTGATATGTACCGCAAAAGAGTTGTGGGTGACTCAACTAGCGAGGAGAATGTGGCTTAGAAAATTCGAATGAGAAGAATTCGCCTCTGAAAACGGAAACGGATTACGGAAGACGGAATCGAAATTTGCTGCCGTTGGAACCAGCAATTTTCACTCCAGTTTTTTTCCCTGAATTAGCGAGACAGCGAAAGTTTTCATGTTTAGCTTCATGTATACAACTGTATGTTTACATAATTTACGAACAGAGAAGAATTTATTAAAATTGTTCGTGGTACGTAAAGCTTTGTTGGCCTTATAGTACAATGCAAAATTGCTTTAACAAATATTATAGATCCTGCCAATTATTCATATTATTCAACTGCTGAATCAGCAAATTTCAAAATTTGAATTTACACTATTTAATTCTATTGAACCTACAAATAAAAGAAAAAATATTTTCAGGACCCACGAGAGAAAAAAGGTAACACCCGTATCTCTTTGAGCCCAAGCGGAGACAACGTGCAGAAATCTGCGCTAAATATAAACATTCATTGTTATTCACGAGTAACCGAACAGCTTGGTAAAAATGAAGCGACTAAATGACGGGTTGAATCAAAAGCACAACTTTCGATGAAGCCTGAGGAAAAATTCTTCCTGAGGTTGATAGTATATTTATCATCTTGTGTTGATGGAGTGTTGGAAAGGCGGTGATTTATCTTCATTCCAGTGAGGCCGCAGTGAGGGCTTGGTTGGCTCTCTGTATTAGACGCCCCTGGGAGTCTGGGCAGCAGCAATTACTAGAGGGCCCACGGTGGAGCTCAATAGCCCTCGCGTCATTAGGCAAGTTCTTAAGTTCCGAAAAATTCAAGATCTGAAGTGATCAATCGCTTACGGTAAATGTCCCGTAAATTGTTTATCTCATCAAGTGCAAACTTTAAGACGATTTTTCAAGCAGATTTTGAGACGGGCCGTGAATAGTAATTTAGATACTACGATTTTTATCTGGATTTTATAAGCAGCTCTTGCTTTTTGCTCCGTTAGAAATTGGCTCTGAATTGATTTTGCAGGCTGGCAGCTTTAGGGTGTCATAAAAACGGCACAATGAGAATTGCACCGTATTACACCCAACGATAAAATTTGGCTCTAAAACCTAGGTTTAATCTTAATTTTCACCAGATCTTTAAATATCTTTCACACCAAATCAACATATTTTTTAACTTCAGCATTTACTTACACCGTAAATATGAAATATTTTTCCCCAGATCATCATATTTTTTCGACATAAGTATTAATTTCCGACTTGAATATCTATTTATTTTCTATTGATCGTCATATTTTTTAAAGTCAAAATTTTCTACACCTCTAAATAAAAATCACTGTTCTATAAATCGTCAGATTTTTAAACCTCGTCGTTTACTCGTGCATCATCATTAAGTAGAAGTCACTCGCGTCTCGTTTGAAGTCACGACATTCACTAGTGCCTTCTATGGCTAGGTATTGCTGAAGCTTGCTAAAATCTATGGACGATTCACATTCCGTATCTAGTTTATTCTACTTCTATGTATCCACTTTTTTCTTTATACTCCCATAATAATCAAAACGGTATGTCGAATTCTCCGACACTTATTACGGAATTATTCAATGGAGCAAATTTGATTGATTAGGTGATAACTTTCCTTATATGACGATAAAATGTATTGAGTGAAAAAAATGAAATTTTTGTATACTAACTACGCTCTACCCCCTTATCCGTCACACTTTTCAAATCTCGATCCCTCCATGACGAGTTGTGTACAGCAGCTCGAAAGCTCGGGTGTATTAATAAATCCCCAGAAGTTATACAATGGTCCTTAAAAAGACAGCAAGCCTGGCCCAGCATTGTGCCGCCCGTGCTGTTGCTGCCTGGCCGCTCCCGTAAGTACAGTATTATCTCCTCACCCCGAAGCGGCGGAGCGGCTCTCATGAGAATGAAACGTTGGCGCGTGTATTAGAAAGTTTTGATTGATGACATAAACTACGGTACTAATGACATACACCATCATCTATAGTGTGATTTCCATTTGAAGTTAAACTTTGATGGAGGTATAAATTCTGTGCGTTACACTGATCGTCTTTTATACATTGAGGATCAAAAACTTTTAAATGTCAATGTATGAAGAAAATTTGTTTCCAGCCTTTATGGATATACACTTATTGTATAAATGTAACATGTAGAAATGACAAATCAAAAGAGCAGCATTTCATTATAATGATACTAATTTACGCACCTTAGTGATAAGGGAATTTAAGGAGCTTCGAAAAAACGAAAACGCCTTTCTAAAAGCCTTGCTTTCAACTGCAGCCCAGAAAAAATAACGGTCTAAAATTTTACACGAAAGCAGGAAAAAAACGCTGCTGATTTGGAGCTCGTAATATTGTGAAGATTTGTTCCTGAGGTTAAACACTTGTATGGAGCTTTGTAATAGAAGTAATTTGTTGGGAATCATTTTAATTCTGATTCTTCTTTGTTTAAATATTTATTCGATGAGCCGGTAAGGGATCACTTTCTGAAATGCTAGTCAATGAAATTCTCAGAGCCTGCAGCCATTCCTCATCACGCGAGTACTGATTATTTCACACATAGGTGTACAAGTGAGGGAGTGTACGAGTGTAGAAGTGTGCACTCGTACAATCCCTGCTGCTTCTATTAGAGTAGATATAAGTTGGAATTTTGCGTGAAATTGGATCTGCACGCACGATTCAAAAAACAGCAGTCCTCGAAATATCTTTGTCTGCTCCACAGAACTCAGTTATTGGGCTATGATATTGCCATCACTTCCGGTTTAGTATTGGTATCGCTATTGGAAGTTATACATTCAGCTTAGAAGAGCATTCGGATCTACAATTATTACCATATGTACTCCGGACATTAATTATTACTTTGAGAGTCGGTGTTGATAAATAAATTGCACCTGGTGCTCGAATTGTTCATATTATCGGAGCCATTCACACATAATCGCTATTGCCGCTACATTTTTGCATGATGGACGAATTGAATTATGACGAGAGCGCCTTCGAACTCCTCCAGGAGCGGCACACACAAGAAGAGAGCCAAGGAGACCGTAGACGAAGCACAATTCCTGAGACATTCCGTTCAGCCAAATAGAAGTTCGGACGCTCTAAGTGCTGCAGCGTAATGACCCCTCCAATGAGGGCATTGAGTGATTTGCTGGAGAGTGACTCCAGACGAGGAGTGTTAGGAGAGCCGCTAAAGA
This sequence comes from Orchestia grillus, assembly GCA_014899125.1. NCBI lineage: Eukaryota > Metazoa > Arthropoda > Malacostraca > Amphipoda > Talitridae > Orchestia > Orchestia grillus. The sequence goes on from VOMN01099043.1 coordinate 33,935, forward strand.
GGAGAGAGGCAATTAAAGATACCGAGAGTTCATAAAATACGTCTGGGAACGTTTTTGTTACGGGATGATTTAACAAACTGGGAGGAGGTTGGGATATTTTTGTGGGAATTTAAGAAATTTAAGAAACGCTATAGACTCTAATCGCTCAAGTGTTGAAGAATTGCTCGAAAGTGTCTCATTCAACAATTTTTGTACACTTTTTGCAAGTTTAGTTCAAGAACAGTGTATCAGATGACCTTGGACATCGTACCCTCAAACTGAAATTGTCCAATGGATTGCGATGCTGCTTTCATTTTTTGCCACGTAGAGTAAAAATAGTTTAATTTCAATTTTAAAATAATGTTCAAATGTGTTCTTCACCTTCTACCTAGACTGTAGAGACACTCTAGTGCCGTCTTTGTGGTTGTAGCTACGTGAGGTCGTCTTCAGCTCAGGTCATGGACGTAGCCAGTTACTATTACTCTTGATTCGGGTAAACAAAGTTTTCGGCGCGTCGTTGGCCTAGCTACCGCAGCGCTACCAACCCTGTGCTACTACTACTACTACTACTACTATTACTACTACTACTACTACTTGACTTGGGTAATTTTCCCGCAAAATTTACCGAGGGAAATTACTGAATTTAATTTTTTGTTGATCACTATGGACTTACCGCTAAGATGCAAGATTATTCGTTATTTGCGCAGACCTGCGTACAGGGCACGGTAAAGTTAGAATAACAAATTTGAACGCACGTCTTGCCGTAGGTTCTTGGGGTGCACTTAAGCCAAGTAAATTCTTATGCATATGAATAACTCAAATAACTCAAATAACTCATGAGCATTTAACATTTTTTAGTGCATTCTCCACGCTGTATACGATGCAATCACAAAAAACTGAAAAACGCACTTTTTATTAATCAGAATCACATATATTGACAACTATCGTTAGAAGAGACACAGCCGATGATCTCGTATCTTATTATAAAAGCAAAGCTACTGCTTCAGTAACATCAATTGAATAAACTATGTTCCATAATATAACGAGCAAACTAACACCATTCTAGTAATGAAAATACTTCTCCTAGTTCCACTTATTTAGTTATCTTCACTTCCGGATATCCTGGTCTCGAGCCCTGAGGACCATTGCTTGCTGCGCTTCCCAGTACCGAGTAATTCTACCCTCAGTAAATATTGTTCCACAATGTTCTAGAGCTCAATAAAATACGGCGTGAGCGCATTATTGCGGCCCTGTGGTACACCGGGTGATGGGGCCTCTCGAGACTGGAGCAAGTTGCATGGTTGTTAGAGCGAATGATGAGGTGATCATGAGGTGATGATGCGATGACCAGGTGATGATGTGATGTGCATGTGGTAGTATGGTGTGCAGTTAATGATGTGATGCCCATGTGATAGTATGATGAGCAGGTGATGATGTGATGTGCAGGTGATGGTAAGATGTGCATGTGATGAAATACTGAAAAAGGGAATGATTGGATGATGATGCGGGAAAAAGAGGCAATAGCGTGATGATGAGATTGAGTTTCAAAGATATAATGATAGAAATAGAAGAGCCAGACTTAAGTGAATGTATCAGACGGTGACTATCAAAACCTTTCTTGGTGCATTGTCGCATTTAGGGAAAGTTAATCACATGGATAATATTTTTTCACAACTCACGGCGAAAAAACAGAGGAAACTTTTGGAGGAGGAGGCGATGTAGGGGGGGGGGCACACTCGGCCCCATCCACCTCTACATCACAAAGGAAAAATCATGGAGATGTAGAACTAATTAAAACTCTGGGAGGCTACATTCTCGACGTATACGCCGTGAAACGACTGCGGACTGACGAATCCTTTCTGACAAGGACTTCTCAATGCAATGAAAGGGTCTACAGCATTCAAGTATCGAAGTACGAGTGTAGCGTGCAAAGTGGAAGGTAACGAGTTGTGCTATAAAAATTCAGGTACGTCTGTTACGTCCGCTAAGTAGTTTTCAGCGTGAATTGTGTACTTTAAAGTATTACTGCAGTTTAGTGAACGCATGACAACGGACGTGGTAATTGCAAGGATTATACGGACGAGGAATTTCACCAACAAAATCCTTTCGAGGACATCAAACCCAAACCTCGACTTACGAAGCACAGAATCAGTGTGCAATCGGGCGTCTGTATTGAAAAGTCGTTCTGTGCCGTAGAATAAAAGTACAGCATAACTATCACTGAATTCAAACAGCTTCAGTACACAAGCATTCAAGCCCATGTAAGTATGACCTTAAGAAATCGAGGTCTTGGACTTGGGCAACACGGCTTTCCGATTCAACATTTTAATTTCACATCTAAGCTTATAATTTCGCCCTAAGCTAAAACCTCGGATCATCAAGGCTTGTTCACATACACGCACGATACAGGTTTAAAATTAGGATAGATAGAAATCAGATACGGTGAGGATATAGTGAGCTCAAATAACCTGGAAACTCGTTAAAGAGCTCCAATGGCAAACGTAATGTTCCGGCTACTGAGATCATCCATTTAGGCCCTAGTGTGACTCGACACTTCTGTGACCTAAGTTGGGCCATCTGGTCCTAATCTGACCTGGGAGCCTCGAGTCAGAGGGAATGGCTATCGATTTTCTCGCTCAATTTCTTGGGCTGTTGTAGATCTCCTTGAATCCTTTATCCGGCCACGGCGTAGATGTGGGCTCCACAGCTACATCAATAGCGGTCTATAATGCCTGATTAATTAAGAAACAAGTAACCAAAGGGGCAAAAATTCAAGTGTTCTGTAATTGAACTTTCTGAGTGTCAAACCTATCACCTGCTTCTGAAGAAGTTTCCGAGTCCGACGCGATGAGTTACGTTTGTACGAAATGAGCGTTGTAATACTGTACGATGTGCCCACCATACTCATTTACTCACTGTGCACTACAACACACACACGAGTATGTTTGAGTTTTGGTATGACTAGGAAGCCTGTCATCATAGTTTAATGACTCACCAATGCTCAGCTCCGCTTACGAATGCTTATGTGTATATAAGTACACATGCTTATATATGATCTGAAATAACATGGAAAGTTGTATCATGGAAATGTCTTGGCCAAGTGAAAATAATTTCTCGTTCACCTTTTCCAGATTGCCAGCCATTGTAAGGGAGTGTTGTACAGAAAGGATGTCAAAGCGTGATCGATTTCTTATGCATTATTTGTAAATAGGTCGGAGAGCTTTTTTGTTTCTGAATCAGTTACATAACATTCATTTTCTACATAAAATTATGCAAAAGAACAAACTCAATGAATAAATCAGGACACGAAAAGTAAAAATTACAATCCGGATTCAACAAACTGTGGACAAAACTACTCCTCATTACCTTGAAAGAAGACAAAATGAACAAACTCACGGTGGCATCATAGCTCAAATCCTTGGTCGCAATTGTGTTGTTTTCTTTCTAGGCATAGAAATGATAGTTAGTGGATCTCTATTTGATGTTAGCGAATGCGATACCACGAGAATTTTCCTAATATAATTTTTCAAATTAAGGCCGCAAGTTCAATTTTTGACATCTTATGAATGTTCGTATTCTCTCCATAAATGTAGTGGAAGCTTGCTGAAAACAAAATCCTGAATATAATTTCAGTTTCCACTCAGACTTATACATAGAAATCTACAAAATAAAGGCGCTATTGTATTGTTTCACTCGACTGATTAATTTTCTCGCGCCATTCAAAAGCTGCAACAACCCCACTGGCGGCTGTGGTGAGGTGAGAGCTCAGGTACGGTGCTGGCTCAGGAGGTCAGGCGACTCACACGTGTGTTGCCTTGGCGCATTCACTGCATCGTGCACCTTAAATGGCACGGCCGATAGTGTGACTTGACACATTCCCTGCATCATGGGCCTTATATGGCCCGGCCGATAGTGTGACTTGACACATTCCCTGCATCATGGGCCTTATATGGCACGGCCGATAGTGTGACTTGACGCATTCCCTGCATCATGGGCCTTATATGGCCCGGCCGATAGTGTGACTTAACCCATTCCTGCATCATGGGCCTTATATGGCCCGGCCGATAGTGTGACTTACCCCATTCCTGCATCGTACTCCAAAAAAAGGACAAGATTATCCATCCCGTCAGGAAGGAATGCTGAAGATGTTCAGGCTTGCTCTTAGCTCAGCATGATTAGGAGAGATAAAATATTACAATTGTTTAGCAGACGCGACAACTCATGCTGAACAGAGCAATCGAAATAATGAATTATCCGTGCGATGTGTATGGAAAAGTGAGATTGAGCGCATTTAACTCTTAAGCCCTGAATTAATTTCTGGCAGTAAACTAACTCATTTTTATGTTAGATATTTGCGTGTTTGAATGAAAAAAATTAACTGGGCTAACTGTTTCAGGCGCTTCATGCTTCAAATTTGTTGCCAGTTGCTGAAAAACGAAATAAGCTCCTTTGAAGCAATGTATGAGTAAAATGTGCACTTGAGAGTCACACCAGGGCGTAAAGGACCCTTCGCACGATCAGTGAATGTCTGAAGACAGTGTCGACAGACACCCAAATATGGGTATCGAATGCTATCTTTGCTCGCTATTCTGAAGTCAGGTGACAGTCAAGGAACTGCTTAGTCCCTTGATATCCATCTGACTTCAGGCATTGACTGATCATGTGGAAGGCCCTTTTGGGATTAAACCGAACGTATGACGAGTATGTCTCGTAAGATTACGAGATTTCGCCGCATAAAGTAGCTTTAACTCCTGCCCAGAGTCAGTGCGTTGCTGACTGCCTGAGGGAAGGACTGCAAATCTCCGAGTCAGTAAAGTCTCTCACAGCTTATATCAAAGTCGGGGTCACAAAATAAGCGTTACAAGCAGAATTGAGGCATTTTAAATGAATTTTCTTTGTAGGCTCCATGAAGTACTGGTAGGGTGATGGCCTCGTAGCCGAGAGGACCGGGGTTCGAATCTCGGCTCAGGCGAGGCATTTCACGCAACCAGGGAGTACTTCCCTTGGGAAAGGAAGTTTAAACCACACATTTCTCCCATCCCTCACCACGCCAGTAGTAGTAAGGCATTGAAACCCCAACGGTAAAACGGGTTGGAATTAATGAAGGTTCTTCACTTACTAGTGACAGACTTGAATTGAAGAGCCTGTAAAACTCTACGGAGTTTGATACGATACATTCAAGTACAACAGTGCATCGCAGCATGTCTATAATACATACATGCAATGATGACTAAATGAGCACGACTGAATTTCAACCTTTTTCAGGAGGGAGAAAAAATCCGACACAATTCCAAGCTGAGAAGTGTGCTTAGGGTCTCAAGCAGCGCTGGTCGTTTGTTCACTCGAAGTCGTTAATTTCAGTCGCGGTGACAGGCTCTGAGACGGACCATGCTACAGGGCAGCACACACTGGCCATTGATGGATTAGGGCTGCTTTAAATCACCGTAACTCCCAACAGAACAACACGCATGGTGGCCAGTACGGCAGTGAGTCCTAGTGTCTCAGCAGGAGAAACGCAAGGAACAACCCAACAGTGTGAAGGGATTGTGTGAATGGAGGTAGACTCGGAGTTGCATCTCCAAGAGGCTGCGTCAATTATGTCACACAGCAGCTCACAAAAGTCGCAAATGTTCACGAGAAACAAAGCCGCTCTTCAAAGCTTTACAACAGTAGTTTTTGATCTCGTTTAAGGTACAGAACGTCTCAAGTTTTAAACGTGCATTCACTGAATAGTTCATTATCAGGACAATCAAATGTTTTTGAAATTCAAAAGATCAGCCGCTTTCAATGTTTGACATGCGTGTAAAATTAGAGATCCCCTGAGACTGATTAGAGCGTATACTTGCGCGTGTATCTTGAGCACTGCCGAACCCCTGAGACTGATGCATTGAGCTTTTATGGTTTGATCACACACTAGTTAAGAACACCTGCTTCACAGACTGAAAAAGTCAATGTCCGGTAAACTTTGCGGCACGTTGCAAAATCTCTATTTTTCAAGTAGATTTTTAATTTCTCTAAAGCTTTCTTTTTTAACTTTGGGTATCTCTAGTTGAAGAATTATTTCAAGCTGACGCATTTAAAATCATTTTACATCTCGCTGCATATATATACATTTAAACGATTTAAATTCAACTCCTCTTCACTCAGCTGCGTGAACTCACGCTGTGAAGGGCGATCTTCCTGACCGCTTGAGAGATTTTAAAATAATTTTTTTCGCACTGGCGCCCTCTATTTATTTAAGAATCTTTATATATTTCGTCAGACAACCCCGTTTTAAATGATACACAGTCTGCTCTCCCATAATAATTGGCTTAGTTTTACTTTTCTCGATAGGAAAATTTCCTGGCATAACAGTTTTTTGTACTCTATTCCAGATGTTATAAATATTTTTTTATTGGGTCGAAAGGTTCATTTTCCTTTTTAGTACAATAATAATTCCTGTCAATAAATATGATAAGCTTGCAAGCGGCTTTAGTTTCTCTTGCGTTCATAATACGACTTAAATTTACGCTGTAAGAGCTGAGTCTGTCCCTCCGTGGGCCCTACACACTTTTGCAGTATTACATACCTAGGAGAAATTCGAACATCAGTATTACATTAGAGAAATTTCAGTTCGGGATCAATCAAAAACGATGTATTCTTTTTCCTAGTTATTTCTTCAAATAATTTAAGTAAAATATTGAAATATACCAGCTAATCATTTTTATGCAAGTACTTTACAACCATAAATTTAATTTCTTCTTGAGTAGAAACTCTGCTACGAAAGATATTACTGTGATTTATCAACAAAAAAGCCGCAAGCGATTCCGTAATTAATACCGAGAACCTGCTGGATAAGAAAATGTAACTCGCCTTGTTAATTTGGAATTTTTCAACAAAATAAACAAAATTTAACACAAATAGACGTACGTCTGGCAAACAGTTTTCATAATAATGTGACATGTTACAAATACGCCAGTTGCCATTATGACCAGGATTTGTAATGTTAATGAACAAAAACAACGCTAAATGTCTGCCAAATCGTGGAATTGCGAAAGACATTAGCTGACTAGACGGGTTTCATTAGCTGACTAGACCACCCGTAACCCGTGGGTCACTCTTTTAAAGCCCCGTTTAAGCTTTTAACAATTCTTTGTTATTTCCTGTCATGATACCAAAGCCAGAGAAAATAATTCAATCACTTTAGTCCCAATGAACCGTAACCATGATACGATGGAAAACCCCTTTAACTTATTACTGAGGGATGTGATTATAATTCCTGGCCATGATATCACTGAAGTGTGTGCTCGGTTACACACAAGCAAGGAATCAAGACAAAAAGCAAGATAATCAGAGTTTTAGTATTATACTAGACAACCAGGACCGGTTGGGTCAAATAAAATTTAAATCATTTAGAGTTTTATAAAAATAATTAAGCAGAATCGTCAACTGTATCCACAATACAGGATGAAACGAAGAGTATAAATTTCGAATA